>JAQIWI010000616.1:0-26268 GCA_034698825.1 Deuterosminthurus bicinctus | reverse complement strand
TTTTGGAACTAAGCTAAGGTTACCTCAGGTTCTCGATTGGTCATCTCTTTGGCATTGCTTGACACCCAACCTGCACTTGCTTCTCACTTGAGCCACGTTAACGTAACAACAACAATGACAAGGCTTATAGAAAATCCTCTATTACTCCCTTCATAATGTATTCAACTTATTATTATTATTATAACCCACTGATCCAACAACTTGCTTCATCCGACCTCGTCGTAGTAGCAAAACAAATCACCAATTCAACTTTGTGTCCATTACAATGAACACAACTTGACAGTTCCCCAAGTCCCATCATCATCAGCTTCTCCAAAAAAACTTAATAACCAAAGTCACTGACACTTCTCAAGTCAGTCAAAGTCCCTCCAAAACTCAGGATTGGCCGTAGAAATATTTCCACGTTTATTCTCAACGTAAACAACACACAAACACACTACTTAATCCGATTTACAACTTTCAAAAGCAATTGCTCATAGCCGATCACTTTATGCATATACGTTCTGCACTTAAATACAACACTTTCATGTCTAATGCAGATTTACAGACTTCACTCTGGAATACACAGGTCCATATAGTTTAATTCTTCTCCAGGTTATTAATCCATTTCAAGCTCCGTAGTATTGTCCAAACTCAAGCTCCAGTAGTGTCCACTCTAAAATTCGTCCCAAACGAGCCCAGTCAATTATATTCCCATAAAAAACAAAGTCACAAGAATACTAGAAAAAGAAAAGCTCGTGTCGGATCAAGTCTTTTATGGAAGAATGAACATAACGAAGAGAGATTCCGGAGGAGCGAGCAAAAGCATGACAAAGTGACTGGAGAGAATTAAGGCTTTGGAAATTGAAATAGGTAACGGAGGAACCCAGCCCAAAATCAGCTGATACTGAATCGGCGCCCGCAACCGCATTCCCAGCACGAACTTGAGTTCATGGAGTCGAACAACTGGCGAGTGTTTTCATTGTTCAAGCTCTACACACCATACACAAACTTGCTATTTCACTCGATCTCACCTGTATACAATATCGTCGACAGGAAAAAAAAATTCTCGGGCCTTTGACATTACTACTGCTGCTGAGCTCTCAGTCAGTATGCATCTGTCACAAAGTATTGCAGCAGCGATTCCCTCAATTGCTCCATTATACACAAGACCTAGGGTGACTAATAGCGTAACGTGAGAGGAAAAAAAAATAGTGAGAGGAATTGGACTGTTGTAATGTATTAGACTGGTTGAAGCCGGAGGCATGATGTATAAAAAAAGAATGCAGAAAAGAGAGCCTTTGTGCACTGATAATTTCCTTAATTTACTATCTGGGTGGAAGCACATGCTGAATGTTTAAAGACTGGCAGGATTATTTGCGAAGGCTGGGGGCTATTTGCAAACGTTTTAAATAGCCATATTTGCACCCAATTTCCATCAACTTATGAGTCGTGCTCGGGCAGATCAGGTGCGGACATCATGAGCTTAGATGAGATGGAAAGTCTTTGTATAATGAGGGAATTGAAATGTGCCTGGTTAGGGAATTGTAATGTGCCTGATTAGGGAATTGTAATGTGCCTGGTGAGGGAATTATTGTAATGTTGTTGCTTGTGAAGGAATCGTAATGTTGCTATGAGGGAATGGGAATGCTGCTGGTTGAGGATTTGCTTGAAATGTATACATGAACTGCGGAGGTTTGGAGGAGTTTATATTTTTTTTTGTCCTTTTGTCATCGGAGGTGTAATATAACTTGGTAAGGCATGGCATATGGCGTTGCTGAAAAGCATAGCAATGAGATTCTATTAATGGATATATAGTCTGTAAATGGTTAAGGCACACGCTTGGACTTGTTATCGCCATGGTCAAGCTTTTAGCATGGAAATGTGTGTACAATTTGGCAGATCTGGAGGTGTTTGCGCTTCAGGTTAGACACGACTTTAGCAAATCAATCGGCTAATTGTAAGTCTCAGAGCTTAAAAAGGAAGGTAAATGGCCGGCTGTTTAAGTATAGTCTGATTTCTAAAGCATTTAAACGTGTTGAAGCAGTAGTGTCTTGAAAGAACAAGTCAAGCTTCCATGTAGTTTGGGTGGCGTGAAGATAGCTAGTTCAGGGTCAGATCCTTACGAATTTCTGCTATTCTCGCCCTCTGGCATATGAATGCATTTGGGATGAATGAGGTTGCTTGCAATTTGTGTGCGTGTGTGTGTGTGTTTGTGTGTGGATAATCTGCAGATTCTCATATAGCTTTCTCTTATCATCTGAAACAGTGAGAGGCCACACGTGTGAAGTGGTTGCTAAGATGATCGCCATCATCATCAATATCACTGCTGCTTTTCCTTCCCATCCTCTGCTCATAACTTTGAAATCGCCCTACTTAATGTAAGGGAATCGATATAAATTTTCCATACGAATTAATCATAAATCAAGCCTAATATCCCTTCTCGACTCAGTAGGATTTGAAGGAAATCCTCAAAGTTTTCAGTATCATGTCCTTTTAATGGTCCCTTAGCATGCATTCCCTGCATTTCCCTCCCACACACAAGTGGACAGCGTCAAGCCACACGCACATTTCCACTGACCACCGCCGCATCATTACTTTTCTCCGTCGTATAGTCGTTATGCCCCCCTCTTCCAATAACCTAACACATCATTAGCATTTCCCACGGTAACCATAATAGTCCTCAGGCTGACACACAGAGCGACAGTCTGGAAAAACAAGGGCCTGTTATGCTACTACCACACTGCAATCCCTTTTATGTGTATATAATATTTAAAACATGCTTGTATTAATTAGAAAACTCAAGCACGTATGTATGAAGAAACGTGGCTAGCCGGACATGGTTTGGAGAGGATGAAAAGCCGGTCAAAGATTACCCTGAGTGCATGAAAATGTATAATCTGTGTGAGTGGCAAAGGGTGTGTATATGTGTGTGTGATAATAATCCTCCATCCTCTTTGCTACACATTTCATTTCTTTTCAGTAGCTCAATTAATTCAGTTTCCGATGAGCTTTCACGCCAAAAATCTCACTAATTATGCCCAATGAATGAATTCATGAGCCAATGCTTTTGATTGTGCTATTGAAGAGCCCTCAGCCTGTTCAACTTTTTCACCATCATCATCATGATGATGATAACCAGTGAGTGCAAGTAACATTACTGCCGCAAGGCATAGGAACTCCAAAGGTCCATCTGCTCATCGTGTGTTGCAATTAATGAACTTGAAATTTGACTGCTGCTAAATGTATAACTGTCATCTGTTTATGCGTTCTGTACTTCCCTGATGATATGGCTGCATAAAATGCACTATCGACCGTGACCATGGACGAGTTTGAATTTTTATTGGGTTACCTGGATCTTGGATTTTTATTGCACGACATACATCGTCAATTGATAACGGTGATATGGCAGTAAAACTTTGATTTGCTCAGCCTTTTTACGGCACCCCGTACTGTTTTAACTGCCCGTGCATCAAAGGTGGATCCGGCAGCAACGGCCTTGTCCTCACAGCAGCACCAAACATTCCCCTGATTGCCTACTCCTCATCTTCTTCTTCTTCTTCCCCTCTCACTAAACCAATGGATCAAGTCCCATTGAAAACTACACTGGCTCATAAGCTGAAAACCAGTTGTTTGCTCAGTATAATTTAATTTTTGAAAACTACGTACGTACGATTTGAGCCATTGAAGCCTTTCCAATTCGTCCGTCGTATCATCATCGTCAAAGTGCTATTGAGTAACGTTTTGCACTATACAGAGCAGTGAAAGGGATAATACTGTTAATGGATTTAGAAATGTGGATAAGTCCAAGTGAAAATCAGCAGGCTCATGAGGAATGATGATCACGCTTGTGTACTTACTCATCGTCATCACTGACTCGTGTGGATTGCTATTGAAACAGCCTGCACAAAATTCCACAAATGCGTTTACCAAATAAAATCAACCAACTCAATCAGACATTGGATTAAACTGTGTCTTTTTGACTCCTCAAAACCCTATCCATCTCCATTAGCAGGTTAAAATAATAAGATTTCTTCATAGTGAAAGTAACTCAATTTGCCTTTGTGGTCAAATATCCCAAAGCGACCACAAGATTTAGCATTACATGATGAGGCAAAAATTATTGCATTTCCTATGCCTACAAATGGAATTTCCCTTCCAGCGCTGCATCTTTGATGTTAGCACAATTTCCTCGTACATTTCTTTGTATTCCATTTCCTCCTGTATTTCTTTGGGTTTGAAATAATCGGTTTGTGTTTGGATCGAGTGATCGGTTTGGGTTTCCAAGTATTTGTTTGGGTTTACTAGTATCGGTGCGGGTTTTCTGTGATCGGTTTCGGTCTGCAGTGATCGGTACGGGTTTGGAATGATCAGTTTAACCCGAGGCTTTCCTCGGAATGGGCTCCCACATCTAGTTGCGTGCAAAGATTATTTTATCCTTTTGTTTATCCACGGTAGTGGTTGTCCAAGTGATTTCCAACTCATTGATTCTGCTACAGGATGAATTGGATGGAGAGGATTTGGAGGATGACCGAAAATGACGTGAAAAGTTGTGTGTGGGCTAACTTCTCTTTGCTCAACTTTTATTTCCCCTTGTCTTTTCCTCTTCCTCCTCTCCGGGATATTCATAGGTGTTCCCGTCTTCACGAAACCTTTGATCTTTTTCTATCCCCTCTGCGTATATATATTCCTTGTATGAGAGTCCGGATGGAATGCACGCACACATGGAAGCACCGGTAAGCTGATGCGAGAGCCTTTGGAAGGGAGAACAAAATCCCATTCCCTTGCAAACGCACTCCGCCACTGATCTCCAAACTTTCTCTCTCGTATTCCAGCCGTAATTTCATCCAAGACTGTGCAAGGAATTAAAGACGTTGAAAGCTGAGCAAGAAAGGAAAGTTTAATTCTGTCTTGACGGATTTCATGTTATGGGTATTGACTTTCTCTGTCTGCCACAGAAAAGCATCATTAAGTCCCTTTGTAATCTTCCAGTATATTAGGGGTTAACTAATTCATCAATTTCATCATGTCAAAAACTTTTGAGTTGGTCAACTCTTATTCATCACTTCCACTTGTCAGATCTGCTGGGGAGAAGCAATTGAGACGTCAATGAGTTCTCAATGAGCCTCTGGCATATGGGAATTATTCGGATAGATCGCTTATGTGTTCGTAAAGTACTTCTACAACTGCGGTTGTTCACAAGTCCAAAGTTTCTCCATGTGCGTACATACAGAGGGAAAAAGTCAAACTTGGGCCTCATAATTCTGCCAGTATAATGTGAAGTTTCTGCCAAAAATAAAAGGCTCGTTATTTGGGATGCAGAGCACGACAATGAGAAAAGTTGGGAAAGAATGAGGAGAGCGTTTGGTAAACAGTGGGAAATGGTGTCGACAGGGACGAATCAACTGTGAGAGACTTACTTGCAAGACAGACACACAGTGCGCCAGAGAGATAGAAATATCCCGCTGTGATTACCAGGGTGAGAACGTGCAGACAAAAAGATTAATTTTCTTTGGCAAACATGCTTTGCAATGAGAGTATAGTGAGACAATCAAGATAATTACACCCGAAGGGACGAGGGTGAAAACAAATCACCATTGATTTCTCTCCTCTCCTTCCGCCGCCGTCCTTCTGTATTTGTGCGTGTGATTGTGTGGGTAGCTGATGTTTAGGGGAGGGTGAATAATCCAAGCTCTAAGATTTGTTCATTTTCTCCCATCTTTTCCCTCACATTAATCCCGCATGTACACAACTCATCCTTCATCAAATTCCAATGAATTCGCACTCATTCACTTACAAATTTGTACAAACAAGTCCACCCAAACAATAAACTTTCAGCTCTTCATTCATTCAATCACTCATGAATAAATTCAACTTGTCGCCGCCGTCCTCCTCGCCTTCAGCTTTCCTAAGACAACACTAATGTCCTTGTAGATTAGTCAAGTGATATTGAAAAATCAAGAGGGACAAGACAGCTACAGTAGTGTGCCGCGATTCATCACCAGCCATAGCACCCCAAACCAAAAGGAGATCACAGAAGAATTTTTCTAGACGAATCAAGATTTACGACCGTCATTATAAGATTTGTTAGTCCACGGACTGACAAGTGCAATTCTATACAAGTGTAGCTTTCATTTTTATTACTCTACTCCTAATTCCAATGTACACATAGACAATAGAACGCAAGTCATAATTATATTGTGTACATTAAAACGGTAGCAGAGAGAAAAAAACAATCGAAAGGATTTCAGATTTCATTGACACGACTGCTGCATAGCTTCTGCTGATGGTGCGACTGCAATCATTTTTCTCCTTCTGCAGGTGCATGAATTGAACATGATTTCCCAATGTTTCACTCCCATGCTACACTATATCGTTTCATAAGAATCTATACATCATGTTGAACTGAATTTGCTCACAACTTAGTATGGAGATTGCAGGTATGTAAAGTGTGTCTGTGTGTACGAGTTGAAGGATTTATTTCCTAGTTAGTGGTAATTATTGGTCAAGTTGATACGATCATCACAATCATCATCATGATATGGATGAAGTTCGACCGGAAGGGAGTGGAAGAGAAAAAACGTACGACAAGTGTGGGTATGTCTACGCGTGAACTCGATCTTGAAACTGGTCAAGCTTTTCGTTTTCATCCGCCCTTCAAGACACAGAGAGACCGCGCACGTACAGCCCAATGCGTCTTCACCGACAATGATGATGATGATGATGCTGACGACGAGCCTTTATTATCATCCATGATTTCGCTGCAAGCAAGGCATGAAGCCGATCAAAACTAAAAAGCTGCTGCTGCTCTTTCAACGGGTCAAAATTAGGTCGCTTTTTACTCTTACACAGTCACTCCCTCATCACAGAATTACAAGTTGTAATAAAGTGCATTGAAATCCCATGTTTACTTGACACAGGGAGCCCCCAATGGCGATGACAGGCCTCGCACGCTGTTCGCACACGTAGGGACAAGAGAGACAGGGACGACAGCCTGACATGCCAGCGATTAAACTCAAACAGTCTTACTTCTCATATCTGTCCAACTGGTTTTACATGAGAATGAGACTGGGCATACTTTAATTTAATGCAACCGACATAATTATCGGTGGTGACGGAGAATAATTTTTAGGGGGACAAAGCAGTAAATTTTTTCACCAATCTCAATGTCGCTGCTCATCCATTATGCACATCTCCAGTTACAAACTTGAGGTAAATGATTACACTGATGACAACAAACGTGTCCTCACTTTGGATTAATGTCATTCGTGCAAATCCCCCATTGAGAACAAGACTAAATCAATGGGCTAACAGGCCATCATGGAAAATCCTACTCAAATATCATTGGAATTTCAGTGAAAATTCAAGTTTTTCATCTACGATAAAGCTTTAATTTAATTGACGAATATTAAATTTACGGACAAGACAAAAAACTTGTGACTGCCCAGCTCAATCCACATTGAGTAACCAAAGCACAAACACATTCATTTTTTTTTCATAAAATCTTAAAGTATGTAAACCGATACGGCCACCCCACAATTCAAAAGAGTGTCTTTGCTCTCGGGCAGAAAGTGATCAAGGTCTCTTTCTCCTTCGCACTTCCTCCCATACTAATTGTTTACGTAAAGATGAGCATATACATTGATGTGGATGACCGACTTAGCCATGGCAGACCTTCGGCGCTAAGGTCTTTCCCCTTGGAACGAGCTCATATTAAAACATTTACAAGATCCATCAGCGTGGGCAGACACAAAGTAGCAACAAGATCCTACCACACTGGGATACCCCCCATGTAGTCTACAACGTCCTCGTTAGTACCCGCAGTGTATGTTTGTGTTATGAGCGCTCGTTTCCGTTTCCTATATTGCCATCCAAGTCCTCTGACTGTCTGCCGAAAGATAAGTAGGCACCTGTGCCACATATTATCAGCAGCAACTCCTTTTTTCATATCACACTTGCATGGAGCATTAGACCACGCCGACGAGTCACATTGACCCAGACGTCCTACTCTGCATCATCTTTATTCCATTAGCAGCTATTATTATTGATTCACAAGGGTGAAAGTGGATATTATTATTACTTGGGAGGAGAAGACTAAGGAGAAGAAAGGCAGCGGCATATCATTATGGCTGCTCCTATAATCTACGCTTCTGACTATACTTGTCCACTGCCACTCGTATCTCACAGCATTATTAGCGTTCATCTATGCAATTAACATAGTTGTGCCGAAATAATAATCAGATTAGCTTTCTTCTCCAACACTACCGAGGGTAGGCCAAGCCAAGACGAAGCTACTAGCCAGTTTTTATCGCCACATTCCAACCGCCTATGAATATCAAAGTGAATAATTCCTCTCCTCACTAGCTATACTCATATATTTGGCTTTAAATAGCAACACTTTCGTTCCATACAAACACATAGACAGTCGGAGCATGTGTTGGAGCAAGGTTGTATGGAAAAACTGGAAAAGGAAATAATTATCATAACCCGCGTTCCACCCCTGCTCATCCATAAGAAAAAGACAATTACGTCTTATTTTTAAGGAATCACACTGGAAAATTGCATTGAGTTGCATATAAGAAAAAAACAACTGCTACTATCTTTCCATTTCATTAAGATTGAATATGTTGAGAATGTAGCAACTGGATGGATCTTCCACATCCTACTCCTTCCTTCCTACATTCAAAGCGGAAGCATAAAGATGCAATAATTCTCCTAAATAGAGGTGGAACTAACAGGTTTTTCCAAGCACATAGAGGACTCCCAAGATAGAAATAAAAAGTGAAATAAACTGGAGGAGGAGCAAATAATATAAAAAAAGAGGCAAGGGCAAACTTCAGGTGCATTTCACAATAACCAAGTGAACCATGGAGAGCTACAGCAGATGGTGAAGTGTATGTATGTGTGAGTTTGTGGCCAAAGGCGTCGTCCCATATGAACCAGCAACATCTCATTTTTTTTCTCCAGCGAAGAGAAAGCCGACTTTCCTTCATAGCATTTTTTTTCTCATTCCTTTTTCAACTCTGCCCAAAAATCCTTCCTCCCCAAACAACAATTCCCCTCCCTTGCATGCCCGGAGAATTGAGGGTTGAATCAGTGAAGCATTCAATCCCTATAACCCTCCATGGGCTTCTCTCTCTCTCTCTCTCTCTTGCACTTTATTAGGCAAAAATAATCTATGGGGTCCACGAGATGGTGCATCTGGACAAGCTTTTAAAAAAGGTTCATCTTACAAGCCGGCCGGAAGTATGTTCTCGCTACAGTACACTGACTATACAATTTCACTTAGCTCGTGGACCCGTCACTGTTTTTGTCTCTTTCCTATATGGAGTCCATGCGTGAAATCATATTACTTAAGCCCGACCAAGGTCCCCAACTTTTCCTCGCCTTCTAATAATCATCATAATGCATTCATAGTATTGAGTTTTCCCAACTACGGGCATGGTCAAGCCCAGTCACCCCTCATTTCCAATGGAGGATTCCGCCAGCATTTCCTATCTGCTCCACTGCTCCTGTAAGTTAGTTACACATGCATATACAACCAGAGCAAACTATTTCGAAGAATCTGAACTACCAGCCACATTCTTCCAGTCTCCCCTCCCGTCTCTTCCTACTTTGAATTTTTGGTCTGGAATCCCTGACGTCATGTCACAAGAAAAAAAATCTAAATTGCAATCTACAAAGTTAGAGCCCCATGAGGATGCATCTGTAATTAATTTTGTAATGAGAGAGTAATGAGAGAGACTTCTCAAGCATTCACACGAAAAGAAGAAACAACCTTGAGATTTTCCACCGGGGGCCAATCACGGGTTAGATTTAGCAACCATTGGGAAATCATTTGTTGGAGTAGGAAGGTCATTTCATGTGGATGCCCTTTTATTATAGCTCTTCAGGACTGGATTGGATTCGAATCTTGATGCAAATTCTCTCAAAATGAGATTTAGTTGAGGAGGATGCGTCATGACAGTCCATTGTCTCGAGCACTCAGGCTCGTTCCAATCATCTCTATAAGCATCAATTCTTGTGTAAGTACAAATCAAAGATCTGACAACTTTCTTTAATTGTCTATCAACTCAATTAGGATTCTCAGCACTGAAATTCAGAATGAGACAATGCGACATTGATGACGCCGATCAATTCGGGCATCCATTCATTTGTTCCAACATTCTACTTTGACCTTGTGTAACACTGGGACATAGCATAATAGTCAATATATCTCTTTAGTTTTTGGCAGGGATTTATATGTACCATGATTTATTCGACTGTAGCACATGCTAGTGGGTGCCATATGATAGTGAAGGCTCCTACATATACTGACCATTGTATGTAATAGCAACGTGCCTGGAACAAAGCTTTTTTCTTCGTCTGTCTCTCCTCTCCGGAAAAAATCACACATGGTCAAGTGTGTCAGTCGCCATGAAAAGGCACACTGGAAACAGGCTGGAAATGAACGGGAGCTTATGAACAGAGCATAACAGGCCTCATATACGAGTTTTTTTGCAAAAATAATACTGCCTTGTCATTGATAATCTGTCGGAATACACGTTATAGGATAAGGTTTCACCACCCCCGTACCTACTGCAAGCCTCCTTGCACTGGCTTGACTTCTCGGCTCGACTCAGAAAAGGAAGGGAAAGAGAGGCGAGAGGAGTGAGGAGCCAAGCATGAGTAGAGTCACTACTCAAGTGGTGTATACCTCCTGTGATCCAACTGCAGTCTGTGGAATGCAGTTCTAGGAGCAACAGCAACACAGGAAGGCAGCAGGATCAAGTGTGTATACATTGAGAAATCATAGTAGTGCTCGTGGATCATTGCAGAGATACGATTGGAATAGTTGAACATTTTTATGACGACTACAACTCTGTCTGCTACCGTTCCATGTGACTGTCAAGGAGCTTTCCCTGACAGTGTGTAAGACTTTTTGCCGGGTTGAGAGGAACTTGTGAGTGTATATGTGCAGATTTATTTGTCATCGGGACTGGAATTTGGGATTATTTTCACACTAACTGTATGTGTGTGTGACTCCGGGTGTGTGAATGCCATTCGTGTTGAATGGTGAATTGGAAAAAAAGGACCTGTCCGTCTCACGTCGCCTGCATTTGTCAATGACTGTGCCAAAAATCCCGTTTATTGTCCAGAAAATTCAATTGACAAGAATACTCGGGTAATCCGCACAGACTTTTAAGGTTGTTTACCCGAAAAAAACTATATACATACGGACGTGTGAGGACCTTTGTGGATGGAGCTTGCTATTGTTGGTTGAACGTGTCATGATTTTCAATACAAACCCTTCACATCATCCCCAGTGGGAGCATGGTGGATATATTACAACAACAATTCAGTTCTTATTGTCGGACAGTGGGAACTGATTGAAAGGTCCAGGACTGCATCAATAAGAAGACGACGAAGCCCTGAGAGAGAGGAGGGGATATACTAATGATAAAAGTTTGTTAGTTGCTCCTCTGCAGCCCCAATTCCCTGTGTATTACTGTTGCTGTGTATAAGAGCACAAGCTCGGTCCTTTGCTGGAACTCAGTGTACACACTGTAAAATTCTCTTCTCGTAACAAGACTATACAACTTTCACCGTCTCATCAAGATGGATGCAACCGAAATCACCAAAGTGATTGATGGAGTTTACAAGGTTTGTTCTTCTCCCTCCGCCTCCTTCTTGTCTTTTAAGTCGGAAATAGTAGAGGGAATAATGGACTTTGAGGAGGCCTATGGATTCCTTTCATCATCATCGCTTCCTTCATCCCCTCACTGGAACATAGCTAGCGCTATTTGTAATATACAGTCCCACATTTAAGTGCATCTCACTCTCTTCATGGCTATTAATCATACTCCTCCTCCTCCTCCTCCACCTCCTACTATTTCCTTCGCCTCCATGGCCTCAAGTTTTCACTTAAAATCCCAATAGAACAACAACTGTACACCCACCAGACACAACAATAATTGTGTAGAGCATAGAAATAGCTGAAACAACTCCATATATTTCCCCATTCAATCCTCTTGTTCTGTTAAAGTGCTTGACACACTCTGGCAGTTTGCATTGAAAAAGTTGTGAATTAATAAAGCATTGTAGTACCAATACCAAGTGACGCCGACGGCTTGTGGAGGACAATGCTTTCCAGTTGTACAGAACTGGACCGCATGTAATTACAAGCATTGGAGTAGTAAGGATAATGAGCATGAAGATGTAGTGTGAAAAATGCTGGCCAATTTTACACACATGACGGAATCTATGGGGTCGATCCGAAGCGTCAACCATCTCGCTAATATCCCTTTAATGAGATTCTGCTGGAGGGGAAAGGAAAAGTGCGGAGGGAGAGAGAAAGCTTCCTCCCTCCCTCCTCACTGTCTGTGCAGTCAACTAAATGATAAAATCACATCGCTCTAACTTCCTTGTCATCATCCATTTTTATAGTCATCACTTTTATTACGTTTCCAATGATGACTGAGGGAGAATATGGAAGGAGAGGTTGGCTTTTATATGTGTGTTTCTGTCTACGAACCGGTAAATAAATAGACTGGATTCAAATGCTCACACAGCTGGAACAATTGGTAAAACAATGGGAACATTAGACCTTCACTGGTTGATGCTAGATGATGACTAAGTCTGCAGGCTCCTCTAATACACATAAAAGCTGCAGTAGCTTTAGTGAGGAGCGAGAAAAGGTTATTAGACTACGACACTGATATGAATCAGGATCATAAAGCTCGATCGGGACGTCATTACAAATGTTGACCATATAAAGGGACTGCTATCAAGATCCGTATCAAGTATTCCCTTTCTTTACACCTGCTAACATGATGCATTCCTTGTAGTTACAACTGAGATAAGCTTACTGGCTTGATTAAATGTATTATGAACAACTATTGTTATCCCTGCTAAGGGAGATTGAGTGATTGAAAAGGATGATGTTGATGATGATCATACGTGGTGTGTAATTAATTATTCCCTTGATACCTCTGTCTGCTTTTGGTCAGTGTGTGTGCATACGAGGTTAATGTTGGTCGAGTCATTGTTTCTGTCAAGAGCTAGATTATTAAAATTTAAAATAATCGGCAATAATTACTATTGATGATCAACGGTCGTATAGCAACACATGAATCAAAAGGAATAGCCTCACTGACTTAGTTTTCTAATAACTTCTTGACCGGATTCCACATATTCTCTGCACACATGCACACAAAGTAAAAATGCAAAACTAAGTACAATTAGATCCGGAATACATACATCAGTCTGCATAAATTTAACCTTGGAATTGATAATTGATGGATGCGCAGGTGGATATGTACGTTGAGTGCGGAACAGTCGTATGACATGGATTTTGCAAATTTTCAATAATAATCTAGTCAGTCATCAAGTTTGAAAAACTAGTTAAATGATTGATAATTGTAGGCTTGTGAGCCTTCGTCCGTTCACTTGGCAGAGGGCTGGCTGCTATGAAGCAGATGATGAGTTAGAGAAGAAGCTCTCTGGCTCCTTCATCTCCTTTCCTGCCCAAGGGTCTATTCAGCCTTGATGGACATGCTGCATATCTATGCATTAGAATAATTATTTCGTCCAATATATTCTTCTCCTTTGTTTGTAATACTCGTATACATGTGTGTGTGTGTCTGTGCGTGTGTGCAATAGAAATAGTGTGCACCTGATGGTTACTAACTTGACTTACGCCTCACCATAGTGGCTTTACCTACTTACTCACATTTGACTGTTACTATATGTATTCAACTTAGAGGCCTTATGATCCGGGAGAATGGCTTTAAGGTTTGGCTCACTGTTCTTGTTGTATGAGCTAAGGCCATTTGCTCTTCGTATTGTCTGCACGAAGAGACTGGCTCTGTTTCTTGTGCATTCTTAAAAGCATCGTAATCTACGAATCTCATATTAAGCCATTCCCGTCGTTTGCTCAACTTTATGTGGAGGACGTAGGAAAAATTGAGACATACCCATGCATACGCTTGCCAACTTTCCATCCGTTCGGCTCAAAGTACTAAAGTATTGTTATGCGTCTGCAAATGACATGTATTTCCTCAAACAAACAGCCTGTGGGAACCTAGGCTGACAAAATCTTTGAGAGGATTCTGGTTATGTTGGTGTGTGTTTGTGCATGTGAGAGATAATGCTGCTCGGAGACCACATTGACCTGATGGGCCATAGTGTAAAATTCATGTAGTAGAATGACACTGGTACTTGATGTACAAGGCACATTTTACTGTAGTACTACTGAATGCAAGGATGAAACCATTCACTTGTACATCACGTATCAACTCTTTTAGACACAAATTGAGTGAGCCATGATGATGACTCGTGTGGTGGTGAAGACTGCTGAAATTTCTTGTTCCTTTTTCCAATTTCCACTTGGATCTTCTCACTTCTTCTCATCCCACAATGCTCTGTTTCGTTGGATGAGATAGAGAATGATGTAAGAGGAGCTCTTTCCCGCCGTCCTCATGTGGTCCACACGATAAACCGATAGAGTATGAGACTCCTTGTACGATGCTCACGACTTTGTTGTCATCGGCAAGGCTATAGTATAAGTTAATACACGAACCTTTGCTTCCTGTCTTCTTTCTTGAACACATACTGCAGTGCTAGCATTCGCTGAAAATTTTATTACTCAGCCACACCACATGGTGTTTGAGTGTGTGTGTGTGTGTCAGTACGCGCCTAAAATTTTTTGCTCAACTCAAAAAGGTGTTACTATTCTCTCACGGAGAGTAATAATAATGGAAGGCACGTCTTGAGGACGAGCGTGAATGAAATGAACTTGAGCTGAAATAGTACATACTAAAGTTAACACACATACCGTCACTTGAATGGAACGTACTTACAAAATTCCTACACAAACACGAACATAAACGAACACGGAACTTTATAAAAGCTTGTCCATATCTTCCATATTTTCGCAGTTGGAAGGGTCAGGATGATGAAGGTTCAAATCAGTGTAAAACGTGAGATATAAAAGTCAATAATTTTCTACACATTTTTATCAACAGTGCTTCCATTTTGCTAAATCACTTCATTATTACATGACAGGCCAACTCCTTAACCTCTACATGAGAATTTAGTCATAACTAAACAGCCTTTGTTCTTGTTTGTACTCATTGAGCATTTCCTTGTCGATATTCATGTAAACATTATAGTGAGACTTTACAATGCAAAATACACACAGATACTTACGTCCACGCACCTCTTTTCACTCCTTTTATGCGTATAATAATACCGGTAATAATATGCATAAGCTCAAGTCATAAGTAGTTGTACGAGCAAATTGTCATTATCACTTCCTTATGGAACTAATCACCTATATGCGCGTCCAGTTGTGCCTCTCTTCCTTGAATATTTATCTGTAATACGAAGAGTGAAAACCTGTCGTAAACATTAAGTATATGACCAATCAGACACTACCACTACTCAAGTCGACTCTGTCATCTGTAACAAGGTAGGGAGGGAGTCATACATAAGAAGAACCAAGTCAAAGGCTCCGTTCTTATTGCACTTTCTTTTTATTATAACAGCTGTGGTAATATGAAAAATGCTGGTATTTCCAACAGTTATGATGACCCTATGGGGATCACTCCATTTTTCTGTCCCTTCCTCCTCATTCGTTCCATCCAGCTGATTGACTCAATGATAATGGAGCAGTTAGTTTCTTCCGTTACAGCCTCTCATAATAATGTGTGTGTGTGTGTGAGTATGGGCGGGAAAACTGGTTGTAATTTGTCTCTACTTGGCATCATCGTCATCACGGTTGCGGTGACAAGCCCGTATTGGAAAGTGGATGATGGCAGGTCACACAATGTACATACCTTGCATATATATCTACAAATGAACAAGTTACGAGTGCTTTCCACTCTAGGGGCTTCCTCTCTCGACCTTGCAATATAATATTCACAACTTATTATTGCCATAACATTTGAAAGCATTCTGTCAAGATGCTCGAGGCGGACGCAAGAATTGCATGGGATGTATAAAAAAAAATGAGAGACAGAGTGAAGGACGAGGATGCCATAACACAGTTGTGAAGACTGCTAAGTGTGTGCCCTTTGGCCACCGTTATGTTCCTATCTTCAGCCTGTAATAAACGGGCTGCCTGGGGAGCGTAGAATGCAAAATGGCAGCAGGGAGAGGAAATGGAAAAAAGAGTCACATTTCAAGGATTATATAGTGAAAAGAAATGCAAGTCTGGATACACTAACTGCTTGAAGGCATGTAGGGGAATGCCATGGTGGAGTTGAGAAGACTTGAAAAACTTGTATGCAAGAAAGAAGGGGGGACAATGGCAAGGACGAAACCCGTTGGGAGTGGTGAAGAAGCCACTTTTGAGATTTGACCTGCACTTCTGGGTACAGAGGCAGACTCAGGGAGATTGATCGAGGATTCATTGACTTTTTGTCTGTAGTGTGTGGAGGATTGTGTGTGTATTGAGGCCGATGGAGGATTTAAACTAACTGAGCAAGTCGTCAGTCGAGCAAGAGCATGTAAATGGCCTGCCACAATGAGTCCTAATGAAATAATCAAGACTCCCACTGATTCTCCCTCACTCGCTTGTACCAAATAAACCCAAAGATTGAGTAATTTGCATTTAATCAACGCCGTCAGGGTCCGGTTCCGTATACAATGTACACACACCATGGGATTCCGGTGCTGCTCGTGGTGAGACGCACAAAGTTATCATTCCCACTGGTCCCATAGTCTCGCCTTTGGAACTCACAAACATACATAGTAGATACGAGGCTATACAGATTTATTTGCTTTACAACCCCCATAGTGAGCACACTCAAGTACACTCAAGATAAGCATAAATTGAATGCAGCTCGTAAATACGTCACTGATATTTGATTTAGCTTCCAACGTCAACACAACAATGGACGGTTTATTGTTGTTACCCAAAATGTTCCAGTTGGCGATAGCTTTGAAGGCTATTGCTACTACTACTACTCCAATCCCAGTAGCAATCTCTTTTGTCTACCTGCCTCCAATCCCAAGAAATATTTTATTATTATGACTCTATCAAGGGAAAGTAATTAGATTGAATACGAGACGGCTGCGTGTTGCTGCATTGACCAGGTTGTTTATCAGATCTTTCCCGTTATGCACAAAAAAAACAGCGCAATTCCCTACAACAACAGGGAGAAATTGGTCCATTTCTTGAGCTAGAAAAAATAAGCATTAATCACGGCTGAATAATTGTATTTAAGTATACGAACGAGTATGGCGCAATGGATGTTTTCTGAGAATGTGTGCGTATTTGCTAAAACTTTGGAAAGAGATTGCAAAAGGTTTTACATTGTCTTGAATAACATGGGCGCAGGAGTAAATAAATAATAACAAAAGACTCTTTTTGTCCTCAAGACAACTGCATAATAAAAACAAGTGTGAAGAGAGCGACAGCGTGAGTAAATGATGGATAGAAGGGTAGCGTTGGAAAGATTGTTGTGATTTTAAGTCAATTTAAAATGCTGATTAAGTCTCGAGTCAGATGTAAAGCCTGGTGGCTGCTTGCTTATGCTCCTGCTGTCAATTCTGAGGAAGTGCTACGGGCGGAACGTGTCATGCAGTGTCAGTGTCCCTAATTTGCATTGGCATGCGGTTAAAAGACCAAACTAAAACATGTGGCTTGACCATGTAAGATGACCAGTCCATCAGAGAACTCATGTGTCATTCTGTCAGGAAGTGTACATGCACACGAAGACACAAGAGGGAAGAACAGTTGGGACTATGCACATTTCTATGGAATGCCAAAGCTCTCCTGGCCCAGTCATTTCCAACGCCTTTTATCTTCTGCGGCTCCATAACGATGTGTCTGATTGGCGACCATTTAAAGATCTAAAAATTGTCGTTGATTTTTCTCTCCTTGTAGCCCCCTGTTGACCCTGGAATCGTTCAATGAATAACATATTCATTAAGGACTCAATCACGAGCCATTCCTCTTTCAATTCCCGCTTTTTCCCGTCTTAACTCAAATGCATTAACGACTCAAGAAATCTCCTCTGCGACGTTCATTCGGCTGGATCTAATCCATTTGATTGCTCTCTCCTCTTCTCCTTGTAGACTCCTTCAGCCCATCACCAACTTTTACTGTGCAAAAATATCTGCCAATTTCCCCTAAATTGCAGGCTATTACAATCAAGTCAAGTTAGAAAGATTGACTGGCCATGAGTAGTATAGCTTGTGCATGTACTATTTTTACGTCCATAGTCAGCACAGCTATTTCCGGCAGCTTACATGATAAAGTGTGAAGGAATTTGACTGATGCAATTGTGATGCAAACTTCACCGCAATAATGCAAATTGTTTTCCACTCTCAAAACCCGAGTTTTCCAAATACATTACAACAGATTCTATCATCGTGTGTGTGTGTGTTGTAGATTCTCAACGCTTTCCTTGCATATATGAATGCATCTTATTACGTGAAGTGGCTGTTGTTGTTGGCAAGTGTGGATTCAAGTAGTTTCCTGTCAATTCCCTGTCTCTCTTACACAGTCTTTTAGTTTCAAGCAAGACATGAGTGCCTATATTTGCTAGTCACTGCTCTCCAGCAGCAGCAGCAACAACACAAACAACAAGAACAAATCACAACTCACTTTCCCGTTCTCCTTTGAATTATCAGTCGCACTCCTTTTTGCAAATGAGACGTGTGGTTTATTAAGTGAAATTGAAATTGATACGTCATCCAACCAGTTGAGATGTAATGAGAGGGAAAGAGAGAGAGATACTTGGTGGATGTCGTGAAGTCTCTTAATATTTCAAAATGTAACCTACACATGTCCTATCGGCATGTCACCCCCACACAAGCACACAATCCTCAAGCATTGCATATTGAAAGTATTCATTGCATAGTGGATTTAAGGTACAAACTGTTCACAGCCCTCTGCTTCAGCTTGTCATTTCTGCGTGTCCTGTCAAGATTGAGTTGCTATTGCTCATATGGCTATGCATGGAATGACAAAGAGCACATTCTCATTGTCGGGGCAATTCTGCCATGTAAATTTAGTTGGGCAGATATAACTAGCAATGGTCTAAATTAATTTTCTACATTTACTGCTGTTGTTGTCGATGATTGGAAGAGCCCTGAAGGTTCCATCATCAGGATAATCATTCTGTCAAAAAGAATCAGTTGATTATATGGGAAATGTAAACCATCAAAATTTGGTTGTTAATTCATCCCCGCTTGTGTCTGCACGCACACGCCTCTCTCTCGCTCTGTAATGTCTCCTTGAACGAAGGAAATTTGTCGTCAATGTGTAGAGAATCATGCGGTTTTCATCAATTCATCCTCGCTCACTTTATCACAAGGGAGTAAAAATTATGCAATCTAATGTAACGTACTTGCGTTGCGGACGCATGAAAATTGCAAATTGCTTGATAGAAAAAAAATTAGACATGGAAAGGAATTTCTGTTTCCCTAAAAGAGGGTTATGTTGTTAGACTGAGCATTTGGGTGGATGTGGACTGCGCTTTTTATACAGCGGCTTAATGGAACGGCATTAATATCATTGCGCCGTGCTTGTAGAGCTAATCATGGTGTTTTCCCTTTTCTTCAACTAATTTTTCCACACCCAAAGGCCGAATGATTCTACTGTTAAATTTTTGCGAAAGAAGAGAATAAAAATGCAGGTGAACATGCCGCTGCTGTGGAATGAAATGTGTAGAGAAATAGAGAGAGATCAAAGGTGACTGCAAAATCCTTTTACCATCTTCAAATGGGTTGGGACAGCCGACTGTGCGCGTAAGCAATTGAACACCGACAACAGAGTTGAAGGATTTGAAGAAACTCTCCCTTTTTGTTGGACACACGTTGGTGAGCGCCGCAAAGTCAGACGATAACCTAACCCATTGAGCTATATTTCCTTGGGAATAATCTTTTAGGCTGCAACACAATCCTTTGCTACTGATCCAAGGGCTCATATCTCACATGTCATATGTCTTCATCCTTCCACCAACTTCCCAACTGATCCAACTTAACTCTTGGGTTACCCTGTAAAATTCTAGAGCCTCGGCTCAAGAAGGAAGCGACGGTACGGAAATGGACAGTGAAAGTAATAAATAATAAGAAAAATTAAGATACAAGCTGTGGACACGAGTATCAGCGTGGTTTACTTGAGAATAATGAGTCCTTCCTTAAACACACCTGCACTTGCATATAGGCAAGGCACACAACTGTTACATGCGCAACAAAATTACAAGAAAGAATGAAAGGATGTACGTAAGCAAAACAACAACAACAATAACAACATTCCAGAGTCATTATCCTTTGCGTGCGTGGGCAGCACAAATTGACTCTTGAGGACGGACATGGAGAGTAACTTGTTGTTTCATTCTAAGATTAATCAACAAAAGACCTCCTCTTCTTCTTCGTCTTGTTTATATTTCCTCACCTTTTGCCCTTTTCATGCCCTGTCAAAATTTCTATCCTGATTATCTTCCGACAATTTCCAACTTGTTAAAAGCACAGAGAATTATTCATCTCATTAGCCTTTCACATGTGCCGTGTGTCTCAGGCGCTCATTTTCTTACATGTTTCTGTTAATTTTCGAGCATGATACCAGCGTCCCAGTCTGAAATCAAATTAAAGCGGATGAGTGATGATAAAGTGCCTGCGATTTTCATGACCTTTCGCGGTCATTTTTAGGTCACTAATTTCATCCAATTATCTTTGAATTTTCTACACTAATTTCCCTTTCTTCATTCTTGGAAATCGTATACACACGGAGACCTTGAGCGGCAATGATGATGGTTAGTAGTGTGAGTCAAAGGCGTTCACAATAATTATTAATACACCAGACATACTCAAGTCAGATGCACCTTGACGCCCTTCACCAGGCTCATTCCAATCTAGTTTCTAAATATAATTTGTCGTCGCCTTTTTTTTTCCTCAACAACTTTTAAGGGGTGCACCGCCATAATTGCTCCAATCATTTTCATCAGCAACAACAAGGAGTCATAATGACTACGTACACTAGAATTCAAAGGCTTTTGATTGACTGTTCACCGGTATTACTTTACGTAGCATGTAAACAGAGTACCTTTGGTATGGATTTGCTCCACAGTTTGGATGCCGCATGTGTAATGTGGAAACTTGAATGTGACAGACTTGATGGAAAATCCCATTCTGTTTCTCTTGCCAGCTCAGCCGTACGCGGAATTTACGTTGTTGAACCCGTAATCAGCATGACCATACGTACGCAAGGAGTTGTTGGTGTTAATGCCATGTAATAAGCTCTTAATACGGCAATAGATCATTACGGATAACAATAGCAAGTTACAATAATGCGGACTGTACGCAGTAATAAATTGTTGCATTGTGCTGCACTAAACACACAGTTAAGATGCGTTGTAACAACAGCAACTTGAGTCCGTTTCTTGACGCTCTGGCCAATGTCTTTAACGGGTGCTGCTGTTGTGAGTGGAGAGAGGGGCGATGATTACCACTTTGACTATTATTATTTCACATACGGCATTTTGATTTGGACAAGCTTTCTTTGTCTGTGATGTCATATTAGTGACAGTATGAGGGGGTCCACTCTGTTCCGAATTACTTGTCTCAATCGCACATGCTGCTGACAGCCTTCTCATATTAGAAGCTCGTGATGACAGAGACTAAGAAGATTTTCGCCTTCGCCATAACTTCACGTATAACATTCCTGCTCCTGTCACCAAGAATAAATAAATACAGTCAATATAAGGGAATGTAACTGCCATGAGCTATTTGATGCTCAGATTTTTGCCATGGGGTCAACACTCAAAGTCAAAAGTGCACGGAGGATTATTATATTCTTTATTGTGTTCCCACTTGACCAAAGTGCCTCTTTCCCACGACTTGATGCATGCCTCACAACTGCATGTGCTGTGCTTTGCCATTACCTTTCATTTCTAATTACTACACAATTGTCTGTGTGAACTAAATTTTCTTTCCGTTTTCCATGTTTGTGTTGTGTGTGCCAGCGTCTGTAAAGTTTACACAAGTGGAAAGTTAGTTATGCCTGACACAATGTGTGTAAAATAATTTCAGCTCTTATGCCAATTCACAATAAACGTATGATTATAGAGGGGGCAATGACAGTTTTCATCAATTATTATTATTTCCCTTCCCTTTTATTTTCTGTTTACATAAGACACACTGTAATGTGAAAAATATCATTTAGGATTATGGGAAATGCGTGTTTGTTTGTGGAGGGAGACGAAGCATAAAGAAAGTTAAATGTATGCGAGTAGGCAACAACCTTTGACTCAAGCTGAAGTGAACAACTCGAGGCCAAATTTGGGCCAACCAATAATAATTCCTACGGGAGAAAAGAAGTGATTAGGAAGCCCCTCATCAGAGTAAGTTGATCCAAAGGCGATAATTAATACCGACTTGCTCACCAGTCGCCATAACTGCTCGAATATATTTACGTTTTTTTCTCCTCTGCTCCCACCAGACAGAAAGTCATATCCTGACCTAGAAAATATAAGCACTTGATGGGTTTCTCTGCTATAATTTATGCATGTTATCGACAGGTATATGATGGTCATAGTAATTCTTTACTGTGAAGTAGCTTCAGCTCACTAGCTCTGCACCAATGGCTGTGAATGAGCATTTTGTGTTTGTGTGGAAGTTAAATAGGCCCTGGCTTGTCTCACAGCTCCTAAAGGTCTTCCAGCTCCTGGTATATTATACACAACAACAAATTTGATTATCAAAATGACCAACTTTTTCCCAATATTCCTCCCCATAGTAGGACGTACAGGAGCAAGTTGGTGCGTGCAATATATTCCGACACTTTTCTGGTGGTATATAGCAGACATACAACAATACGGCTTCAACAGAGCTAGTATCATCGTCGTGAGCAAAATCATGCAAACTTAATGAAAAAGCTACTTGGTCACCCAGCGAATTTCATTGTCTACGGACTTATTTACCTGCTTGAGCCGCTCAATGAATCATCTCGATGTTATAAAGCAGCAGAGGCGATAAAGTCCACACACGTGTATCTCTCCACACACATATAGTGGAGGTGCATCATGAATGATTCTAATCCATTGCTACGGATGCGTCAAATATTTACCATATTTCATCTCATGCATTTCAAATGCGAGTTTCAGCACATGTTTCTCACTGCAGAGCATCGACAAGAGGAATGATTATCTGACACGCTATCTCAGTTTACAGTTTGAGAATGAGATGCCCGCAGCTGTTTGATTGAACACGGCAAGCCTTTATGTATGCACTCATTAACTCTCTGGTTATTGCATTTGTTTTTTATAGCTCCCTTTTGTCTTTTATTAGCAGACGTTTAAAAAAACTACCATTGCGTCATGTGCAGTTGTCAAAAATCTCTCTTTCATGCAAAAATGTCTCTCGTCCCAATGTTTTTTTTAGTTCCACGAATTTCCCATCAATTCTAGTTAGTGACTGAAAGAGTGAGAATAATAATTATTTGAGATCATTTGTGAACTGAAGGATGGCAGAATGAATTGGAAAGAGTACAAGACAGAGAGAGAGAGACTTGAAAGGAGCTTAAGGAGGGAGGGGAAGAAGATAAAAGGAAGAGGCTTTTAATGTTGAACATAAATAAGATGAAATGAAACCGTGAGTGGTGCGGTGTTGTGGAGTGGTGAGAGTCCACCTGTCTAGGGTGAATGGCTGCGGGAAGTGGTGGTAGTAAGACGATATGCTTCCATATAGTTGAGTAAGAGTCATAATCCTGTGCAATGTGAGTGCGTATGTGCACTGGTTAGAGCCAGTTAATTCGCACGTAGTACCACCATATAATACATGGCAGAGTGACCCACATCATCGTTTCAAAGATGGAGATTTCGAGGTCACTTCCACGCACAGCACGATCCCGTCCATTCCACGTCTACTTCACTTAAAATCTTCCTATTCATTTTGCACACACACACACATCACACACAACTCGAGGGCATCTGAATCAAATACTGAGGAGATGTACGAGAAAAAGAAGACGCGGGATCTGACAATGTTTTCAATGCTAGAGGCTCCCATTCATCAAATTAGTTTCTTTTTCCCCCTCCACCAAAAAGAATTTAAGCTTGATTAGTTTTTAATCAAATTAAGCTTTTGCCAAGCATCGGACACAGACTTTTAATCATGCCTATTCCTCCGTCCACAGTCAGACAAGTTTTTTTCCCTCCAATGTGCTGACTCTTCCTAATGAATCACGAACAGCATATGACTAGAAAAATACTAGATTCAATTCTGAGTACGCACACGCACTTTCAGTAAGTATTTCTCTCTCTCTGCCTCTCTGTCTCACCAATACACCAATCATTGGGGTCAGTTTGAGCACATGCCACAGTGCATTGCATTGTGACCAATTAATCCTTGAAAAATCGGATGAACCATCTTAGTAATGCAAGGACGCTTTGCATTGTAATCGCATGGAAAGTTTCCCTTCAAGAAGAAAGCCGTCGGGAAATACAAAGGACATATGTGTCTTTGCCTGTGCATTCTCAGTCTTGGCACACACACGCCAAATAGATTTGTCAGCAGGGTGTCTGAGAGCCAAGCATTTTATGCTAATTCATCTCTCTTCATTTTTCTACTTATTTATTACATATTCATATGGGTGTGAGTGTATTTGCACTGAATACCAGCCGGAGCTGCTGCTAAATGTACGCAATCGCATTTGTCTTTGTGTCAGTAGCTGATGCACTCCACCTGTTCCTCATCAAACACAAAAACACATACACATTCACAAGCACACACTTGATCAGCTTTAAGCCCCACACATGTACCTGTTTGTAATTATACAGTAATAGGATTTCGCAAGTATAAAGTAGTCATGCATAGGACTCAACATGGCTACTTGCATGGGCTTAAGACAGAACTAGCTACAAGAGACAACACTAAACTGTCACAAGAGGTGACAGATAGATACGACAAACTCCATTGAACTGCTGTATTAGGCAAGTAATGCGCCTTGGAAAAGTCTATGTTATTCCTGTGTCACACTTGGAAATAAGGGCTACTTAAAGTAGAAGAGTAATACATTTTGAGAATGTTAAAAGGGAAACAGCAGCAGCTGCACTTAAGTATTTCTCACGCCAAAAATTAATAACATAAATGTTTCTCTTGGGCTCCACTCAAACCGAAGCGAAAGTCAGGAGGTATAGGAAACAAACCTTATTATCCAATATGGCTCAAGCTTGACTATACAAACTGCGTATCATCATCTAAACAGCTACTTTTGTATTTCCGTTAAACCATAAGAATCCTCATGTGTGACTGAGCACAAGTTAATTGTCATATATTGAAAGTTTTTTGGTCAAACAAGGAGCATCTTCACCGCTCCTTGCGCATCAAATTATACTTCTTGTGCCGGCATGGGGCGAAGCATAGCAGCTCAATATGGAAAGGGGGAATAGCACTTCCCATTCATTATCATCACCAACTTACCGCACACATACACACGAAAATGTACTGCGGCAAAGCCATACTTCCGACAGTCGTGAGCATAAATAAGGCTGATTTAAACTTACTTGACCTGTGCGTATACCTTCCGGTTGAAGAATTAGTAGAGTTAACTAGAAAATATGTGAGATTCAAGCATTTATTATGGCTAAGAAGAGAGCAGAGCTTGCTACTACATAGTCACATTGCAACTCGTGCTGCATGTGTAAACAAGATTTAGTATTTGTCGCATTCATGGGAGACATTGGGAAGAGCTGATGCAAATTACTTTCTCTAAAAGTTGAGGACACCTGGGAGAAAAAGGTCTATACCCTCCCTTGCCCCTATTAATACACGCACAAAAGCTTACTTGTCATTCTTATGAACTGAATCGGATAAAGGAGAAAATAAATCCCCTCCTCGCCTTCCCACGCACACTCCATATTTCCTTATTATTTTGCCAAAAAGTAGGCTCTCTCACGCCCATTCATATCATTCTCACTTTGCCAACCTTTTACAGTAATAATGTAAACTAACGGGATTTTTTTTCTCCATTGCAGAACATCCTGGATAACTTCAATCCCGCCTCCCGGCAGATGATCAACACTGGCAAGGCTTACCTCAAGTCCCTTCATGGTAAAAGCTCACACTTTCATTACTAATCACTCATTCGTTCAAAATTTGTTTCCAATTATAACCTCTGCAGATTTAATGACCAATTAGTTTTGGAGAAAGCAATCAGATCTATTTAATTTCCAATCTGTTCAGTTAACAAAATTGTCCTCATTTCCATTACAATATGGACTTTTTAAATGTATTATTCAAGGCGGAAAAGTGACTTAGCTATTTGAGTTATATGCTACACATCCACACACCTTTCGA
>JAQIWI010000615.1:0-26323 GCA_034698825.1 Deuterosminthurus bicinctus | reverse complement strand
TCATATAGATCCCATACCTTGTCTACGAATTCCCAACTTTCAAGATGCCTAGAATATGCTCCGTCATCAAAACTTGCTCTCGCAGACTTTTTCCACTATTTTTCTATACTTTCCTTTATTTGTCTTTAAGATTCTCAATCAATCCACTTCAGCATCAATAGTTTTCGTGTGAAGATTTCGGTGTGAAGTCTGAAAATGTTCAAAAAATTACGACGGAAATCAAATAAAAATAAGAGCTGACTTAATTCTTTCTAGCATCAACGTTTCGTCATCAGTATCTTGTAACTACACAAGCACGCTGTCCAAATCCAACTCCACACGCTAAGTGGCAAACGTTTATATGCCTTGGCTCATTGTCCTCACATTCCAAAAACATCCGCTAACGACACTTACAGCTAATGCAAACATGCCCTTTTTTTTACGAAGCCTTATTCTTGTTTCTAATTGGGGTGATAAAATACCAAAAGTTATGACGTTTGGTCTGAATGTCCTCATCTATTGTATTCCTCTAGAATCAATCAAACTACACCTCTACTTACCCTTCTGCTTCTATCATTCCACTCCAGCTGAAATAATACGAAATTTAATCTAGGTGTCATATTGCTCCTAGCTACTGACTCAAATTCAAAAGTATGGCTTAATGCTTGGAGGAATTCCCCCATATTATAGCTCGTCCCAAAAACCGGCAACATTTTCCAGACTCCAGACTCCAGAGTCAGCAAAACACAGAACATGATCTAAATATTTTCATACTTTTTCACGTCTGCATATTTCTCTAATGTACACATCACTCGGTCTTTCAATTCGGTAGTCGTTAAAAATGATACACATATGTGTCTAAAAACGCAACAACTTGTTGCTTGCAGTTAAACGCCAATAACAGCACAATAACTTGATGACATGACAGCAACTAACGATTAAAACAGCCCCAAGCTCTTACCTTATGTGCGATTAAAAGTTTCTTTTATTTTATCAGCCACTTTTCTGAACTAAGGATCTTTAAATGGGAAAATTTGGCAGTTATATGAATAGTGTTTAGTGTTCTAGATGAGATCTATCGGTTGAGAGTCACTGGAGGAAATGTCAGAATGTGAGCGAAAAAATGTCATGGTGGGATTTATTTAATTCTTTCCAGCAGAATTCCAGGTTTGCTGCACAATTACACCGGAAAAAATCTTCCGGTGATCAGGAATAAACTGGAATTATTCTGCTGAAATTCTGGCATCAGTATCAGTACGTCAAGATCCCGCTTGAATTCAAGACAGGATTAAATGCAATGTAGCACTCATCGGCGGTCGGCGGTCGGTACATTGAGCCACAGAGCAAACAATTGGCTCCAAATTTGAATTTACATGCATGCGAGAGAGTAGTCAAGTCAAACCTTAAACTTTAGGACGAAGCACATGGCTTTGTGAATCCAACGTGTTTTCTCTGTCAGTATCCTCTTGAAAACTCGACTAATTATCAAAATTGTTGAGTAATTTTTACCTTAAACAATGGGCCGTAAAAAGGGAAATGTGAGTTAATTGTTACAGTTGCTGTATTCTGTGTAAAATGTAGTGTAATTGTGGATGTGTAGTCGTTGGTCGTTGTGCCATGACAATACCAATAGTGTAACTCTGTGATTCTTCAGAATGTAAATGTCCTGAAGAGAATGATAATGTTGAATAGACTTCAGTGATAGTCAGATTCGGTTTTATATGTTCTTGTATTTTTTTTTCAGTCGAAAACAAAGCGGAAGATCCAGCAAGTGAAGAATCATGATCCGGTTAACATTGTGAATGAGAGCGAGTGGGCTCATTTTGAACCTGTGGAATACAAGAATGCACCGCATTCCTTTGTGATCTACCGTGGAAAAGTTGGAAGACACATTAAGGAGCTGATGAAGGACATGCGACGTGTCATGGAACCCTACACGGCATCAAAATTACAAGTAAACATATGCGGTTCAAGCTAAGACATTTCGTTATCCAGTCATACTCATGTTAGTTGTGAATTCTATCTCACAGATGAAGAAGGGAAATGTATTGAAGGACTACGTGTCCATCGCAAGTTACTTCCATGTGACTCACATGTGTGTTTTGAGTAAAACTCAGCTTAGTCCGTACTTGAAGATTTGTCGGATCCCTCGGGGCCCTTCGCTTACGTTTCGCATTTTGAACTACTGTCTTGCTCGGGACGTCTTGTCTAATTTACGTAAACAGGTAAGTTGATAGCAAGACAAATCTTCTGTTTGTATTCAGCGGAATTTATCAACTTCACTTCCTATCTACAGGTCACATATGATATGCAATACAACCACCATCCGCTTTTGATCATGAACAACTTCAACAGCACTGAGAAACACATGGAGCTGATTTCCACAACCTTTCAGAATATGTTCCCGTCAATTAACATAAACAAAGTTAAGCTGAAGGAAATTCGACGGGTCTTGATGCTGAACTACAATGAAGAGGATGACACTATCGACTTGAGACATTATACAATAACGGTAAATGGCAGTTTTTCCTCTTGTTTGCGCGTGTGTTTAGTGCGATCCTCACTTTTGTTTCATTCTGTTCTAGTATCGCCCTGTCGGTGTGTCCAAAGGACTCAAGAAATTACTGGCCAACAATCACGGAAAACTGCCGAATCTAGGCCGTTGTGAAGATATTGCTGATTTTTTGGACAAGTGAGCCCTATAAATCCTTCGTTGCTCCCAAATGTCACTTGATTGTAAATAATTCGATCTCCCGGGTTACTAATATAGGGATGCGGAGTTATCAGAAAGTGAGGCTGAAGATATATCAGAGACAGTAGACCTATCTCAGAGGCTTAGTGCTCGTGGTACGAAGGGTCTAGACGAAGTAGCAGTTCGACTGGTTGAACTAGGACCACGGCTAAAGCTCCAGGTATTTATTGACTTGAAATGTCGTACCCAGTTATACATTTGCTCGCTCATTAATCCCACGTATGCTCCCCAGTTAATCAAAGTTGAAGAAGGGCTAATGGACGGAGAAGTATTGTACCATAAATTGGTAGAGAAGACGGACGAAGAGAAGCTGGAAATGAGGAAAAGACGAGCTCTCACGATGTAAGATCCGTACACACGTTCACATGTGTTACTTACTTATTCTGAGAGTCCTTATTGAAGGTCTTATTGGATCAATATCAATTTCAATTCCTTTATGCCCCCGCTATACAGGAAAATCAAAGAGAAACGAAGGAGGATTCAAGAGAAGAATGTGGAGAGGAAGTGGGCGGAGAAGGAGAGGCATAAACAAAGATGCTTAGCCGGGATGTCTGGGAAGGGGAAGGGGCGGTTTGATAAGCGAAGAGCGGATCGGATGGAGCAGCAAGATGATGATGTGGATGATGATGCTGAGTGGTACCGGAAAGAAGTCGGAGAAGAACCTGAGGATATGTTTATGGGCTAGAGTTTCATTGAATATATTACTTGTTCTTTTTCAATATATGTTTTTTCATTAAAGTCTTCTACTCCGACGTATATTCTCTGTGCGGAATGTCTGACTCAGTTGATTATTTCTCCAGCTGCTGTGTAGCGAAAGTATTTTATAGACTCGCACCCTACGTGACAAGGATATTTAGGACTCTGTTTTTTTCTCTGCTTTAGGAGCAACGCCTCACAGTCGTAAATAAATTCACTCGGAAAACAACTCTGTTTGAAAAACTTGAAACACCTTTTTTTGCTTGTGTGAAAAATTTTTATTTTATTTCAGACTTTGAGAGTACACAAGGAGTTTGTATGAACAATTCAAGGACTCCATTGATTAGCTTGAATCACCTTATAAATCCATTCCACATAATTGGGCACCTTGGCGTAAATCCCATATTTACCCATTCGCCCGCATCCATCTCCGAAGCTTGTCACTCCGAATACAGTCCATCTGAAGTATAATAGCAGTTTACAGCATGTTTATGAGAAAAGATGGTCAAACAAAGCACATAGCGTGTCAACATCGATGGACTTAATTAAAGTTGGAAAATGGTTTTGGTTCCATACCACATACCTGCTGTTAACACTGCAAAGGATAGGACCCCCAGAGTCTCCAGCACAGGAGTCGACAGTGCCGCCTTTATAGCCCGCACAAAACATGTTATTTGTGATCTCGTAGGGGTAAGTGAACCGGCACTCTGCGGTGTTTACTATGGGCACCTGTGTAAATAAGGGTATTAGACATACAGCTACTTGAATTCACAGCCAGTTCTTCCTCCTTACCTTGCCTTCATGAAGAACGGTAGTACCGAACACATGGTTGTGACGCTCCTTCCCCCAGCCCAGGATTGTACAAAGTGTATCCGGTGCCGGGAGGCTTTGCTCCTGCTCTGGCAAACATGCTACTCCGGTCTGTGTGGAAACAGGCTCAGGAAGGAGAAGCAGAGCAATGTCGTTGTTAACTGTATCAGGGTCGAAATCTGGATGGATGAACGCAGCATCGATCTGTGTGTAGAAATTTAGAAAAATGACTGCGATAAATTCATCAGGCTTATCAGTCCTGTCGGATAAATTAAAGAACTCTCTCTCTCTCTCTCTCTGCCCATCCTGCACTAACATGGGGTGAGCATGAGGTCTTAATTTGGCACATGTGACAACGGAAGCCTACGCCCTGGAGAAGTCAGCTATTAGTACACGTCTGTTCAGCTGTCCATAAAGCTCCAGCAGCCAGGGGGATTTTATTTTTTTCGTATCATTACCGCACAGCGTACCTGAGAAAGAACTGTGTTACTTATCTTGCACGGGCTGGCAGTGTTCCCTAGACAACATGTGTAGCGGTTGGAAAGAAGGAATTGAGTAAGGAGCTTATCTGATTGTCTTTTCATCTCACAGTATGTACGCCCCGTTAATTTGGCATAGAAGCCCATAAAATTGCTAACATTTATTTCCTGCCAACAGCCCAGAGAAGACTTTCGTCTCATCTACCTCGTCCTCATGCTCACCAGGGTTGACATTCATTCACGACTTAACTCTGTAGTGTTTCTCTGTCCCCTCATTCCGATGTAAGTGATGTTCACCAATTGTGACATGAATTCTTCGTCGGACACAGTGGGCTGCCGTGAGGATCCACCGGGGTGCTATCAGCGTTCCTCCGCAAAATGCTTCCTGCAGGAGAAACCCCTCTCTTTTTATTCTACTGTAGTTTATCCAGGAGACTTTTATTTACAAGACGCACCTGCATTCGATTTAGAATGGCCACTTGCCACGGCCATCGACCTTTCCTAGCTTCTTGTCCTCCAAGGATACGGAGTGACGGCCCGGTCCAGAGCATCCGCTCGCTCAACCGGGCGACCCCGCACTGCTGTACGTCTTCCTCATTATGGCTGTCGGAATTTTTATGATGACGCTTTGATTTATTTCGCAGTATCTCCCGACGACGTGATGGTTGTGTTGAGTTCCTGAGGCGCGGAAGAGGAGTTGTACTCAAGATGGCTGAGGATGATGGGACAGACTTCCGCCTTCCACTCGGTCTCATCGAGTCATTTGTCCCATCCTCAGGCATACTCATGCTAAGTCTGTCAGCGTACCCACGTTGGCTAATGTATTCGGAGGAGCCTGTAGGGACACAGATGGGCAGACACATGCTAATAAGTTGATATAGCATGTTTGTGTAATGTTATACTTGTTTTTTCATTGATTTTAAGTGTCTTTGGCCAATTCTGAGTACAAGTTCTCAGTTCTAAGCATGTATTGTAATTTCTAAGCGGGTGTCCATGTTAATTCTAAATGTGTACGAGATTGGAAGCGGTTGTGTGAATTTTAAGCGCATGTGTATGCAGCTGAAATGCATGTTTATATAATCTTTGCGTCTGTATAGGACCCATCCAGCAGCCTGAGACTCTCGGACGTTAATCCACCCGTCTAATTTCCAATAGACTGACAATAAATTAGCTAAGAATTCTCTCCCCTTTGCTTTTTTATCTTGGCAGGGAATTACCAGGCGTCAGCGGTATTTCTTTTCCAGATTCCAACGCTCAGCTAATCTCCACCATCTTAACGTGGCTCTGTGTGTGTGTGTGCCTGCCTGCCTGAGTGTGTAATTTAAAGACGGCCTTCTCCATGTAAAACTTGTGTGGAAGACGTAGAGTGTGAGGAACTTACGCTGTTCGTTGGAAGAAGAGCTGTCCCATGTGGAGCTTGCAGAGCTGTAGTCCATGTCATCCTCTTCAGGTTGCTGACTATGATGTGCATGGAAAATCTGCTCACAGTGACTTCCCCGTCGGTAGCAGAAGGCCTCCTCGTAGATCATCATCCGCTCGCCGCAAATGGAAGGAAAGCGACAGGCCCTAAAATGACTCAAACTTTCTCAGTGCTCTTAAGAAGATTGAATCTTCTCACCTATAGCGTTGAGTGGAACAGCGGCGCGTACATGGTGACCATCTTGACCAGCCGGTGTAGGTGAATCCATCCAAGTCAAAGAGGTATTCTGGGGAGATGAATGATCTGACAGACTGACAGCGGGAACCATTACATACCTTCCCAACAAACACATGGTGACATTAATTTTGAGCTCCTCTTTCACACGCAGACTGCGGTTGACCACGTATATCCACCTCACCTTGTAGCGACGTAAATTCTGAGCTAGAATGTTGGATACTGTGAGCAGTGAACAGAGGAGGAAAGTCCCCAACAGCATCCTCACGTCAGGAGATTTATGGTCACAGTATATATATTGACACAGAGAGATTCGTAAAGACAACAAGAAGGGGCAGGGAGTAATCCAGACTTTGTTATTGTCTGTAATTCATTGCGGACACAAGTGGAGCAGGGTTAGAATGATGTATTGAAGCTGATGACATGAGGGCTGGGGATAGCAGTAGCGTTTAGAATTCAAGGCTATTTTACTCCCAGAACTACTCAAGTCAGACTGGGATGTGGAGACGAGAGTGAGAGTGAGAAAAATAAAGGAGAAAAATTAAGATGATCATAGCTGTGCTGGTCTATTGGACAGGGAGATGCTCTTGTTCGCTCCTGTTTTTAAAAAAGATATATCCGACCACACAGCCAATAATAATAATGCATATGAACTAAAGTTTTGGCAGCGTCTGGGAAATGCATGGAGGCTGATGATGATGGCGGCGAAAGGAAATCCCGGTTGATCTCCTGCTCCTGCCTGTTTGTGTTGATGTTCAACAACCTTTTCATCTCCGTGTGTGTGAGTGAGAGGGAGAGAGAGACGTTAACTTTTCATACTGCATCTTTACCGCACACACATATATATACAGAATCATCCCACTTGACATTTCTGGCCACGTTCATTGACTGGCGACGAGGATGCTGATGGCTGAGCTGGAAATAAATGCTTTTCACTCTCATATTACTTACTCTTTACAGTCATCCCTTTCTTTAAAGCCTCGGCTCTGGCTCATAAGTGAAACAGATCCCCCGACGTGCGTACACACACCACCTTATAAAACCGTCTATCCCATCTTCTCTGAATCCCTCGTATACCAAGTTAATATAATGAGAATAAACATAAAGAAAAGGGAAAAAATGCGAATAAGTATGAGAAGAAATTGGAATACAAAAAAAGAGGGTATATAATTTGCACAAAAGAAACCGACAGGCAGGCTCCATTGATGAATACAACAATCATGATCATACTCCCATTTCCCCTAGGCTTTTTATTGGTACAAACATTGTGCGTGGAATACAATTGGAAAATGAATCTTGTTTCTTTATTTACAACCCACTGGCTCTTTTCTTGACTCTCATGACATTTTGTTCATGTTTTCTAATTAAACTTGAGCTGTCTTTGTGGAGAAAGTCTTGTGAAGAGTTGTCCTCGTTTGTCGAGTTCGTAGAAGTTAGTGTAGCCGGTAGGATTTAGGTTGACATGAAAACCTCTCGGGTGACATGTGAAGATGTGACACATCCGAAGTTGACTCTTGGATCTATTCGTATATACATAGGGGAATCTGTTTACCTTATAAGAGCCTTCGGCACACTAGGGTTATCTCCGTTTGCAGTTCCAGTAAAGCGTATGTGAATGTGGGTCCTCACAAACAATTGTAATTGAGGGGATGCGTGAAACAAGAGATTAAATACGAAACCTCTGCCAGGCTGCTCACATGTACGACTTGAACGGGAATAGAGATAGAAGAGTCTTTGGCGTAAGGCCGTCATACTGGGGCATTCAAGGTGCACAGTGCACAATAACATACAGGCTTGCACGTACAAGCTTTATGGGACAAAAAGAGTATGTATCTGAGCCGTGGTTTGATCTCCGCAGTGGATCATAAATTACACAATGGAGGACTAAGCTTCCTAATGAGACTGAATGTTCATGGATGGAGTGGAAGGCAACGAAGTATTTCGACATTTGGCTGATGGCACATGTCTTCCCAAAACGCCGTCCCCGCACCGGATGACGGACTTGCATACGGCACCGGGCCAATGCTAATCTTTCCCAAGACTACCTTGGAGCCTGAAATTTAGCAAAGTGCTCACATATTCACATGGAAGTGGAGCGTGGAAGGATGTGTGTGCATAGTGACACAGAAATCTTACCTAGTCTCCCGCGTGCTATGATGACGAGCATGAAGGAGATCTGACTGAGCAGTTGGTACGGTAGTGTGACCACAAAGGTATCGTCATAGTTGGGAAAGCTTCCCCAACGTATCAGTCGCGTCTTGCGGGCCTTCATGTTCTTCCCTTGCTCCTGCAGAGTGACTTTAACATAGGAGGACGCTGAAAAAGGAAGAGAACGAACAATAAATCTCATTTGACTTGATGTCACAGGATGAGTCGTGTCTGAGCACATCTTGTGTCCCAACTCGAGCGTTTTAGTGAGGTTGTTTGTGCGTTTGTGGGAGTGTTTGCATGTGTGAATGTCTATGTGTGCATTCGTGTGAGTGGCTGCGTACATGTCTACAGCGTGTGTGGTCATGTGGGTGGGAACATATGCGCGTGTATGTGGATCCAAAATGAATCTAAACGGAGAAATTGAATGGGAAGAGAAAAGTAATTTATGTTGATCCTGCAGATCGTAATGGAAATTTTAAACCCTATAAATTCAAACCAAATTTCCCTCACTGCAAATAATCCTCTTGACTTTAGCTTTTTAATTAAATCAATCAAAGCCTGTGGAATGTACTTCCCGTAGTTCTATATTCCCGCACGTCCCTTATGTCAATCTCGTTTACATTTCCCCACACGTCCTCCAAGATACACATACAAAAGGCTAAAAAATATTCTCCATTAGGAAGCTTACTGTAATCAGAGTCTGTCGTCTCGTGCAAGCCACTCGCTTGAAGGATTTTCAATGTGAGAAGTCCCGGACTGGGTTCTGGTGACCATTTGAGTGAGGCGGAGAGTTTCACACCCTCGCTCAGGCCCGTTTGTTCTAATTTCCTCCACATAGTCCCACTTCTATAGTCCTCGAGAATGCCAATTTGATCAAGGCCTCGTAGATCCGTCATCGGTATGTTCGCACAGCCCAACAACCGCTTCTCTTCCTCTCCTCCACCTCCATTTCCTTTGCACACCGTCACACAGCCCAGCACACGAAGCTTGAGCACTTTGGTGTGCAGAACGTTTTTCCTCACATGGAAATTAAATTCTTCATAAAATTCCGGAGCAATTCCCTCACATTCTCTAGTCCTTTGTTTGGCACTACGACCCGGGTAGAGTTTTACCTTGACGCAGTGAGGGATGCCATGAGGGAAGTTTTGACCGCAAATGATCTTTACATAAAGAGTCTGACTTGACACGGAGTAGAAGAGGGATATGGCAATTTTTGGACCAGGTAGTCCATCACTTAATGGAGGCCCTTGTTGGTGAAGTTGTGGATAGAATCTCTGTTCCAACATGGGAACTTTGGACTCGTTTCCCTCTACCACAGTGGTTAACTCTAGCAGGGGTTGGCTTGCTGTTAGTCTCTGATCTGAAGGCTCCATTTCTCTCGGTTGGGAGGTCAGCTGAACCTGCGAATAAATCAATCGGATGGATCAAAAGTCACTTGTGGTACGAGCATTATTCGTTGTTACCGTCGGCACGACAAAGCTAAAGTTTTGATGTGGAGTGAAAATGTTTTTGTGGGGGACAATGCGGAATTTCTCCTCCTTGCTTGATCCTCCGGTGGATCCACTAGAGTCTGAAATAATGTGGGCATTATTCCCGTTCATTCGTCGACAGACACAGCGGGCACATAGGAATAGGCAAAGGCCTAATATGAGAAGCAGCACCACACAAGCTGTGCTCACAATGGCCGTAAGTTCCCTTGGTGAAAGATCTTGCTCGGACCATCTATCACTCGAGTAGTCTGTGTATTCATCACTGCCGTTCATTGTCTTGATTAATTCGGACTAGCCCACTGCATTATATTTCTCTGCGTATGTCACAAACAGGCATGAGCCCGGAGTTAATAGGCACATCTCCCGGCTGAGATTTCCACACTCATTCGCGTTGTATTTTTAATGGTAGACGGAGGTCACTTGAGCACTATAGCTTTGTAGGAAATTCTAGCGTGACAGACATTGCTAATGACCAACTGAGGAGTACAAGTGTTGAGAGGAGACAAGTGGGGGTTGATGATGGTGTTCATCTGGATAATCCTCTGGCAACTCTTTCAATATTCTCTCACTGTTTGGCCCATATAATGAAGTCGGCGGCTGGTTGAGTACAATTGGAGAGCAAACATGTTGCTTGCCCCCTGTTATAATGTGAAGGTAAAGGCTTCTCTGCCTAACTAAATAATTCCCACGTGAAGATAATAATAATTGAATTCTCCAGCAATTTCCTGCAGGAAAGTCTGACTCTGTGTAACTTGTAGGTGTGTACATAAGCCCATTGTTAACGGGGATCCAATCGACATATAAATTACAAAATGAGCTCATCCTGGAACGCAGCAAATGTGGCTAATTAAACAGACGATGACGCCATGTCATTTCGGACGTAATGCTTGACTCAAGTGTGTGATGATTGGCGTTTGGAATAATAGACACAAACATCTATTTAATTTTCCATCTTGTTCAAATAAATACACTTTTTCCTCGTTTCATATGCGAGTCTGAATTATGAAAACAGTGCGGATAGTTCTATTTCCAGAGGGACTATTATTAATGTCGTGGAGCGATGCAATTCACTTCGTCCCGTATCACAGAGTGCTCAGCCACGTGGGCATTTTGCGCATGGATGCATTTCCAAATCTCCCTAGGCTTTTCCATTACAGGGAATGAGAAAATTGTTAGCAGTGGACTTGGTTGAAATGATTTTGCAAACAATGATTTATCACATGCATAGGGAGCTCTTCTATCATCATCATCTGGCTCTATCTACGGAGGTCATGCTACTTACACATGCAAGCACATTACACGCGAGTGACGCCTTCAGTCAAAGCCTTCTGTGGAACACTTGTGCAAGTGTTTTCTAAGCCGCAAGAGGAAAAAACAAAGGATTTCCAAAGTTCTCTATCATCGCGAATCAGCATGATGATGCACACAGTTGGATCCCTCCGGAGGGTATGATAATAGTGCTACTACTTTCTGTCTGTGTCAATTCATGAACTTGCGAATATTTACTACGTTGCATAAGGGGACTTTGATGTTAACATATTACACTTTCATATCGTCTCCATTATCCCATACTGAAATGATTGAATTCCAGAATAAGATTGGCATGCGCCAAGGAAGAGTCATTGTATCAGTGTCCTCCATGTCCTCGTAACTGTCAGATGGACTGGGTCTCAAGTTTACTATGCATTCACATTTCAAAATAATGGCATATTTGCTTGTCTTTATAAATTTAGAAAAAAAGTACATTTGGGCTGAGAAATGTGATGCCATATGAGGCAGAAAAGTCAAGAGAAAAGAAGTTGAAACGGCGTGTCGGTTATTACTCCCTACATACGTTATGTGTGAAAAGTATGTGAGTTTTCATGTGTGTGTGTAAACATGGCATGGAAAAGGCAATAAATAATGCAACTTTTTCCCTTCTCATTACACAAATGACGTTGACTGCTGCACAGTTGGCACTTTAATGCGAATTATGAAGGTGTGAGGGTGTGCAAAGAAAATAGGCTTTATTACAAACGGAGTTAACTGGATTATTTATTACCTAAGACTAAATAATGACGCAGTCAGCCTCAGTGTTTGTCACAGAGGTTATCTGAGCAAGCTCCTCGGGCCAAATAAATTCTAGGATTGTAGGACTAAACAGCAATTCTTTATTCTCAATCATCAGCAGAGATAATAAACATAGTCATTAATTGACCAATGAACGTTTAAAAATACACATAACTACGCTATGGAAATACGATTGAAGGGTAAGGAGAAGGAGTTGAGAAACTTGAATAGCGAGATTTGAAGGAGAGAATGTCGCTCAGACAGCAATGGAGGTTTGGGGAATACTAGCTTACGCTTCATCCTCGTTAATGATTCCCAAGCGAATGGCCACTTCTTTCACTGAGTTGATCACCTGCTCTTGAACCAAGTTGAAGCTCATGGCGAGGAGGGCGATGCCGAAGAGGAGGTAAAGTGAGCACAGGGCTATGCTCTCCTGTAAATGCATACAGAGAGATTCAGTATGTGGAGAAAGTGAGTGAAAAACACACGAGCTCCATCATGGATAATTCATGGACTTATTTACTTTTGAGCCTCCTTGGGACTGAGATGGAACAAAGTCTCCGAATCCAATCGTTGTCAATGTGATGAAGCAAAAATAGGCGCTATCCAAAAAGTTCCATGGCTCCCAGTTTGAGAACAAATACGCCCCACCAAGGATGTAACTTAGGACGAGGAAAGCACAGAGCCAGATCGGGACCGGCCGACTTCCTGGGTCTATTTCGTCATACTCATCCTCCTCGTAGTCTTCCTCCTCTTCCTCCCAGTATTCTAATTCGTCTCCACGTGGGAGCTGTGAACAGATTATGCATCATGTTCAATGGACCCTCAGAATCTCACGCACACAAACATACAACACACTTTCTACTTAATATTTAAAACTAATTTCCCATCTCATCCCACCCTCAGACTGCGTCTACATCCCTGTGCACACTTTGTCAGTTTATTTGGATTTATTCGTCAATGGTGAGCTAATGAGTTTTGTGTGTAAACTAGAAGACGTGTGTGTAAAGAGAGTGTGAGAGTTCCCTTTGGAGCCTTCTCACATTACTGTCGTCTCATACAGAACAACAATATACAATTTTCTATGTCAAACAAAGGGAATTTATACGCGGGATCTACATCCGTCGCTCCAGTCTTTGTGTGTATACGTACGGATGGAAAAGAGCGTGAGAGATTTATTATTATGTTAATGTTGGGGAATTTCTCCTTGTATACTCACAAATCTTTCCGGAGGTGCGGAGCGCATACGATTCAGTCGAGGTTTCATCATCATCATCATCATCTCATCCTCCATGTCCACATCTGGAGTGACAGCCACCGTGGGCTGCTGAGTAATTACTGCCTCTTGAGCGTATTTATTGTACAAAATCGGCAAATTCCTCAGATGCATCGTCAACTCCGGCTCTGCAGACTTGCTGGAGCGCTGCTGTAATAATAATAATGATACTGATGAATTACGCACACATATGCAACATTACGGCAAAGTCATACATGTGAGTTAGAGACTGACAGGTATAATATCAGCTCATTTTTTACTGCAGTCTGAATGTACACTTGAGCACCCTCACAACAACAACTTTTCTGATTAGTTGCTAAAATAAATGTCCTATTAGCTCATAGTAGAGAAAATGCCCTTCCCGAGCTCCCCATTCATTAATCATGACAAATTATTTTCAGCTAAATTACTCACATGCTCATAAACACAGATTCATCCCAATGAAAGTTGTGTATGCAAAATGAGAAATTACATAGTAGGTATGGCGCACCTGTGCGTATTTTTGGGCTTGAAAATGCCTGGATTGCGATGCCCTGGGCAGAGTTGATGAGTTGTAGGAATGACGTAAGAACGAAGCCCCGGTATCCACGCCCCCGAGACTGGAAAATCCAAGGTAATTTCTTAGTCATTTGCTGGAAAGTCATAGATACATGTGGCTTATTTAATAAACTTTATTCAACTCACAAGCACGGATCCGATGAGGTAGAAATCACACTGTCTGACATGGCTGAGTCAGCGGAACGTTGAGAGACTCGTGCTGATCGCCTGATTGACCTCTTCATCCGAACGCTCCTGTAACACAGGAACAGAGAACGGCGTGTAATGGGGTTCTATTTATGTGGCATGTCATTTTTAATGAGCCTGATGTGAGGTGTGCACTGAGATAAAGAGGATTGTGGCGAACCCTGAGGTTCGTGATGGTGGGCCACGGACACTTCGTCCTCGTCTCATCGGCGGTCTCCGAGGCTTCGGCTTCCTAGTACAGACATAGCAGCATACCTTCCAGTAGAGGAACCTAAATGCATTCGCCATGAAGTCTCCTGCAATCAAAATCCCATGTGAAGATAACATCCGATGACAAAGTCACACAAAGAGGCCATACCCAGGTTGGACCAGCAGACGACCATTAAGGGGATGCCCACGATTGCATAAAAGATTGTAACAAGTTTCCCCACTGAGGTCTTAGGGGCTATGTGCCCGTAGCCTACGGTAATAAGTCCAATGTTATCGCATTGGCAAACTAGCAGCATTCACATGTGTGCAGCAAGCCACACACAAAGAAATTCATACCGATAGTTGTGATTACGACAATGGAATAGAACAGGGCGCCAGTGAAACTCCATTGCATAACATTCTCCTCTTCCACGCCATCCCAGCCATACTTCTTCATGGCATTCAAGAGGACCACTTCGAACGCCTACAAATTCCATGATTTATGTTTTCAAAAAACCCTGAGCTACCCTCCTCCATTACAAAATCCCAATAATGCAAAACACACACACATCATTTCTCCTCCTGCCAAAAAATTCAGAGTAATTGCCCTCTTGGCATCATATCATATCAAACAAAATGCTCCAGGTTAATGGAAGAGAAGATAATAAAGTGCACTACATCCGCGCACTACAATGGGGATGCAATTGAGGGAGAAAATTAGACGAAAAGAAATGAAGTAATGAATCAAAGCGCTTGTATATGTGCGTGACGTACGGCAAGCTTTCGGGATGCATTGGCCGCCCATTCCTCCGGTACAATGTAGTCTGCTCTCGTTGTCATGGACCACAAATCTTTTGACACAGCCTTTCGCACTTCGGTCATATTCTTCTTCACCTAATGATAATCATAATAGTAATTGTAATCCCCTCCGCACATTTAATGGCTCCTATATTGTACATATAAAGTTTTTTTGGCCGTAACACAAACCCCCGGCGACTTGTTGAAGATACTCGCATGCAAACTACTACTCACACCTACACAATGGAACATGGAAATTCAGGAGTTGAGCCTTGTCTTTCGTCCCCCATAATTTACATGTTATCCTTCTGTATGTGACAATTATACTCGCTTGAAATAACGCTGCAAAACCCAGAGAGCAAAGAGACGCATAAATTTTTCATAGCCCATTTAGTTCACCGTAAACATTCTCCAAAGTTTCCACCACTTTCCAGGCCTCACCATGGGGGCTACCAAGTACAAAGGATACACACACATGCTTCCTCAACAACTCTTTCCCTAAGTCCACTCGAGCGTTCAGGACTTGGATATACATGAAAATCCATGCATATGGCCTGTGTGTACAACTTATGCAAATACACAAACAAAATGGGCGGCTCGAACAACACTTAACGTTCCAAATGTCTGCTGAATACCCTTAAGGAGCACTTGATGACATTATATGCTTTAGTGCGCCAATATAAACGCTCACAAACTTTCCTTCTCCTTCCCTCCAGCATAGTAGCCCTTTGAAGATCCACTGAGAAGATTGTCTCGCTCCCATTATGATCATCATCATGTGCAATATTAGTAGCTGGATGATTATAGGCTAAATTTAGTTCTAATGAGATGGAATATTGCAAGCTTATCCCCTGTGATCATGTTGAAAAAGTTATCTAATTGCCACTAGTCTGATGTGGGGCCAAGTATTTGTCTCCCTCTCCTCAGGATGCCAAAGGTATGTGGAGGTACACAACAAGAGCTTTCCATCCACGAGCTAAAATAATTACTAATATTATTATGACTGCAATACATCAAATACCGTTTTTTCATGGCCAGCCTCCAAACTTTCGAAGATGACAGCCCCAATCAGACAATATCCCACGACCAAAGTGACCAATCCGACGTGTGATAGAATAAAGGTTGTCACTTGCTTACACCCTGAGAGGCACACACGGCACTTGTTCCTCTCCTCAGGCTCCTCCATTGTGTTCTTCCCAACTAAGCGGTTCCAGCTGACGGGCACGTGAGAATTTTCCCGACGATAAACGTGAGAGTGAGAAAACTACTCTACTCGTCCTCATAAGGATTCATATTTACGGGGAAAGTATCCAAGATGGTCAAGCCCAATGAAAGCATTATCTTTCACTCACTCACTCACTCACTCACACGCACACACACGCACACACTCAAAATATTCACACACAATAAATTCACTCTGTTCGAATTCCTTCTGCTGGCAAAAATGATGACAGGGAATGAGCTTTTTCCCTTGATGACGATTACTTGGTAGATGATGAAGAAAATATCACTACACTGCTCCCACTGCCATGAGGATTAGATAGACAGTTACGAAGACTGTGTGATTTATCCTGGAAGAAATCAGACGTGAGGTTTAGCAAGATTGACGATGGTGTGACGGCTGGCTGTATGATGGAGGAAGTAGAACTCGGAACCGGCACATTACACTCACATACACATAAGTAATCACAATCAGTACACAGAGAGGCAGACAACAACTTAAGTCATCCACCGTTACCACCGCTATCACCACACACGTTGATCCTGGCTTGTCGTAGCACGCGGACCGGGGCAGCAGACAGACTTAGAGACAGCATCTGACTGACGACTACAGCTTCGTCTTCCTCCTCCTCCTCCTCTTCTTCTGTTTGAGCACAACGGAATCCGGCCCGAGCCAAGCGCACTAGTTTCATTTTATAGACTCACTCAGCGAATAACTACTAGACCAAAGCAACACTCTGGAACGAAATGCCTTTAATTAGCTACTTCTTCTTTTCTCTGTATCCCTGTGTGCCTCTTCCTCATCCTGCCTCATTCTATTTTACTTTCTTTCAATGAATTCTCTTTGTTCCTTCGCCACATAGAAGCCGCTTGACCTGCCTGCTCTCTCACCCACACGCAGCATCTTTCACTTTTTTCTCTCAGGTCATTGAGTGTGACAGTCTCATAAATTATTTGAGCCGTGGTTATATATATAATTTTTAACGCTGTTATATGTATCACCATGCAGTCCGGCATTAACTCAAGTTCTTTAAGCAGGAATTGTGCGTGTCTGCGATGTTTTGTATTTAGCATAGTTTCATTGCACTAATCTTAGGGGTATATTTATTATTAAGACCATAATTCCAATGGTTTTCACATTGTTTTTATGTACCCACGTTGTTACATTAGCCTCCAAATGCTCCTCGCCGCATCCTGATGGTTCATAAATTAGCAGAGTATATATGTTTTTCGGGCAAATAATACCGAGGCATTTGCATAAATGAATTTCCTACGGTGGATTTCTCAGGGCTTCCACTATATAATGTGTTAATTTTCCGTGTGAATTGATGTAATTAAGGTACGTTATGTTTACCTCTACATCACCTGTTTGGTTGTAGGAAGTCGTAGTTTGTGTATGAATGGGCAAGAGAGGACATAAATTCTTTATGACTGTCAAAAGATAGAGAGAGAGAGAGGAGAGAGAAGTGTGTGGAAAGTGAGGTGCGGGTATGTAGAGGAAAATTTGCATGTGTTAAAAATCCATTGGGGAGGTCTGTTACAGGACACCAAGGTAGACTGGAGTGAGGGATAGACAGGGATATAATATGGCTCCTCTATAACCCGTCTATGTTAGCGACACACAGTTGAAACCACGAAGACATGAAGTATTTTTTTGCAAACAAGACATACAAGTGAGCCAGTTGCCAGGGAAGAAAAGCGGGAGGGAAGTACGTGTTATACTTTTTTTTATCTCCCCGCCGCCCCGTCATTACTATGCACATCCCCTCCATCAAAATGAACTAGTGTAATGGAAAAAAACAACGTAGGCTAATAAGTAATAGGGGGATTTTAAAAATAGGTCCGACTGTGCAGAAACCAACGGAGATGAAATGCTTCACTAAAAATAAAAGTGTCACATCTCATTCCAATGTCCCTTTGCAAGAGAGTATTTCTCCGCTCACACACACACTATACACACATACACTTCCATTTTACTACCAATGCTCAAGCTCCTTTTCCGCACTGAACGCCTGTCTCGTTCAACCTTTCATTCAGGATGGAAGAGGCTTTAAAAATGAATTATTTGTACAGGTGACTTCCTCGTATGTCTCTGCGTGAATTACCCGGGTTACCTCGACACACACGTGCAAGTCTTTCTTTGCCGTACAGGAACTTAAGTCAGCGTAAAATATCTCGATAAGTGGAAGCAATTATTACTGTGCATGAAGGAACATCCTTATTTTTCTCCACTCAATCCCTCACGTGCACTTAACGACGACACTGTGAATGGTGTAGACAGAAACTGGTTGGAAAAGCTGAGCAAATGGGTAGCTATAACATGTCGATTAGTACGTGATGACAATATAAATGAGCATTACACCCATTTTGTTATTCTGCAAACGTGTCAATGAGCTACAAGGACGCACAAGATGCTTCACTCCATTCCCTCACTCCCTCCAAGCCAGATCCAGGCACTTGATATGCACACTTGATAGTGCTCGAAGGACCACAGGATGAATCCTGTGGGCATCAGATTGTGAAGACACTCATGCATGGATGATGCTGGAGGGTGATGACGGGTAAGAGTACAAACAAAGATACAAATGAATGAACGTGGGCAGGAATCACAACATTTTACCGGCAACTTGGCCAAATAGTAAAGTTTATTTATTTTCCGAGTGATGATCAAGGTAACGTCATTTATTCATACTCGTTGCACCGCACTGTCAGGCTGAGTGGTATCGGAGGGTTGTAGAGGATGAAAGGAGGACAAAGGCTTTGAGCTTGGCTTTCAAGAGCTAAGAAAACATTTGAGCGATTAGGCATAAGGATTGAGTCGAGTCTGTTGTCTTTCGTCGTCTTATTTTCCCGGTTCCTTTGTCTTCATATCCTCTGCCTTGGATGGAATTCAACTTGGCCTCACGGAAGAAACCGCCTGGGTGCTATTTCATGTGTTCAAAGCTTCCGATTGCCGTAATTTAAAACCCTCAGCACAACTCTGTCACAGAGAATCTCTCTCCCCTAAACCATCTTTTCATTCTAATTGATCATTACTGTAATTGGTTCATGGACTCATTTAGATGAAGTTCAAACATGGAGAGATTAGAGTATGAGCCTCATAAATTATTAATACCACTGTATTATTTTACTGCGGCGGAAAAAAATCATAATAATAAAAATAACAACGAAGCAGTCAGTGTATATATTCAAGCGCTTTATTCTGCCTCACAACAAAACCCATTCACCAAAGTATAAAGCATGGGAAAAAATAAATAACATCCAGAGACAGACAGAAAATAATAAATAAGAGAAATACTGCACTATTCATCATTGAAATTATTATTATTAAAATGAGTCTGACGAGCCGATAGGATTGATCCGAGGTCTTCGGTTACCCCCAGCACTTGTTACTTTTGCCAAGAGGGGAAGTAAGGAGTCGACTGATAATTTAGATCCGTCGGTTTGCTGAGTGAATGATTCTTGGGGATCATTATTATTGGAAGTAGGTGACGCGATGATGTTACTGACTCTCACATTCATAATCGGATTATCCTGTGTAATTTCGCTAGATACTGAGGGTTGGGTTGTTGGCATGGAGCCCTTGACAGTACTCAGAAATATATTCCATTCTGATGGCTGCGGCTGTTGTGGTGGGATAACATTTTCCGGTATGGTCGTCGGTCCAACAGATTGAGCGTCTATGGATGTTGATTCAGCTTTGTTCAGCTCATTTAGCTCTAAATCATCCTCACTGCTGTTATTGGTCTCCTCTGTTGCTTCCGACGAGCTGGACAACTTTGAAGTTTTCTTTTTATGGGATGGGACGGCTGGTGGGAAAATATTGGGCAGTATTTCATCTAAATAGTCTTCCTTAACAAACTCCTCACATTCACTAATAAAAGTCTCTAACGAGCCCAATAAACCTTCCATTACTTCCGCTAGGTAAGCAATATTGCTAGCTACTTTCCGAATAACCCCGATTTGTTTCATTGGGGCATCGTCTGTTTTTGTGTCTACTTCTTGGGACATTTCGTCGATCATGTCAGAAGCGTCGGAGATTCCAGGGGCACGTGTGTACGGTGGCAACGTGGATGTCATTATTGTGGTAGGCTCAGTAGTTGTTGTGGTGGTCGTCGTTGTGGACGTAGTTGGTGTTGTCGTCGTCGTTGGCTGTGTGGTCCTTGCGGATGTAATGAGAAATGGATTTGGCCTACTCAACTTGTTTCGGTTCACGATCGGTCGTGGCGTGCTGATTCTGAAAGGATATTTTGCAGCAGCAATCGCCTGTCTAATTGCTTGGGGATTGACTCCTGCACCTGGTTTCGGTCTGGTTTGAAACCTCGTTCCATGTGAATAGGGTTTCTTCACCACTTGATTACTCTTCTTGCCGCATGCCTGAATTCGATTATCAAAGACGGTTTCAGCCGGACAATTGAAAGAGTAGACCATCCAAATCCGATGTGAGGAACTGTACGAGCACATGTAGAATTTTCCTTCATTATTCGGATCCGCAAATCTCTTGGCTCCTTCGCTGCATCGAACACTCAAATTTGCCCTCTTCGTCGCTGTCTCAAACTTTTCTTGCGATTGTTGATGATATCGATTCGTATTCCTACGCACACTTGTGATGCCCGCTGCCCTTGTCTGTGAAACGCAGGCACAAAGTACTACCATGGCCACTAAAGTAACCTGGAAAATGAATTTATTTTTTAGTGTTGACTGATACACACGAATTTTTACACCTCAGTCAGCTTACCAAAGTACAATGCTTGCTTACCGCACGAAAAAAAAGAGCCATATTGTTCTTTTGGATTTTCAAGATATTTGCAGCACAAAATATCGTAGGACTTGTACTGGTCACACACCTCAGAACATCACCTGTCAAATGCTCGGAGCTGAAAACGTTAAGATGGTGACAGAAGAGTTGATTTAAAGGAAGATCCGTTCGGCAAACAGCATTCTGCTCATTGTTTACATCCATTGTATACCCTGTACGTTTTGAATCTGTTTGTATTTTCCATTTGAATATTTAACGGGGTATTTATGACTGCCTATTTTAGATGGCCAAATGATGAAGCGGCAAAATGGAGTCATTTTTGGCACTCATAGGTCCAGCAGTAGCGAGCATCGTGACTCAGTGTGTGTCAAGTTAGTCAAATTATCATTCAGAATGTAAAAGGAATATGATGATGACAACTGAGAGCAAACTTTACAGTTGAGAAGCAACAAACAGAGAGCAATGTCGATGGATTTATTGATGTTAATTGATTAGCGACATAGTTAAGATGAAAAACTTTGGTGAATAGCACTCATTTGGACTGAGTAGGTGGAGGTCAAAGTAACATTCAACCCAGTAACACGAATACAAACAATTGAGCTGGAAAGAAATGTAATTTATGTGTTGAAAATTGCATTTGCACATCAATACTAATGTGTGATTCTGTCAATCTATCAACCACAATGTGGCTCGGATGTACGGAGAGAACAGAACAAAGCTACAAATCATCAAGATCGGATGGCTGTGAACGTGTGTGTGTGTGTGTACAGCATCGTTGGTGTTCGACGTAGAAATCCAGCTTTGAAGTAGTAGTTTGAAGAAAAACATTTTTTCAAACAGATTTCCAACATCAATGGGGGAATGCGCTTGTGTGGGCATCAGTAAATTCGAGATGAAGAGCATCAGTTGATGACCTCGGGTAGGAAATGACCACGACGGAAAGCTTCAGATTTGGGCCCTCCACCATAAAAGTCAAGAGGTCCGACAAAATTAGGCTTTATCATGTTATCTGCCTCCACTTTGGCCTTCCTTCTATTTCGAGCTGTTGTGAAAACTTCAATGGCTAACGAAATGAAAGCAATTCCAAGTCCTATGATGGTTGCAATAAAAACTCCACCCAAACTCTCTAAAGAGATCCCGTCACTCTCTCCTTCACCTAAATTGGGACACTTGCTCGTATTCCAGTACTCGGCAGACAGGCCCTCAAAGAAGCGAGCTGTTTGAAGCTGAAGAATAGCCATGGAGAGGTTATCCTGTAGAGGGTTCCCTTGGGCTACCGCAATGGCATAAGGAGCTTCCGCGAAGGCCTCTCCAATCAGCGTCAGATTGCAATTTTGGTAGACTTCATAGCGAGTCTGTGCTGAGTCGTGGATGAAGGCGAAGTAAGGATCCTCCATGGCCTGCAAGTAATGTTGATATCAGCATGTGTTTGTGTGTATCTGTGAGCCACATATTTCAATGTTGGAAATGTAATGATGATGACAGATAATGCTCTTATATACTTTCTGCAGCCCTGCTGTGTAGTTGTCCACATAGCCCGTCTTCTCAATGACCGAGTTGATGTGAATGTACTGCTCCCGAATCGGATACTCCCACACGATATATTGCTTGGCCGAGGACGGGGCTTTCAGAGTCAAGTTCCTCCACATTCTACGGAGAAAAGTGGATACACATTCCCAATCCCAATGTTTAGAACCTCCATGCTATCTGCTCTCTCTCTCTCGCACACACACATACTAGCACATTACTCTGGCCCTTGCAAACATAAAGCTTGTTTGGACAGAGATAAAAAAAATAATAATAATGTTATTATTTGTATAGAATTTACTGGTAAAGGGTCTCCTCTGCATTGGCCATATTTTTGAAGAAATTGTATGCCGTTGAATTCGTCGCCACAGTGTACTTGACACTTGACTGAGCTGCCAAATGTTCCAGATTTCTGATAGGGCTTTGCATTCTTTCCACTGTCAGGAAAGCAGCCAAATTGGCCGTGAACGTGGCCAGCATTAATACAACAAATATCCAGTAGGCTGCCACAATGGTTCGTCCCGAGAATGCTATCCATTTACCCCGGAAAAAAAAATAAACCCACACATACAAACATATAATGTTCATCTTCTCAACTTCTCAACATGATTAATGAACTGAAGGGCGGAAAAAATCCCTGTGGTGCAGTTTTGGGACACGCCGAGCGACGTTTCTCCTCAGTTCCCGAAGTGTGTATTAATAAACAAAGTTGTGAGAGCGTACCTTTCGGAGGTTCACCTCCACCTTGCGGCGTGAATGAAGTTAACGCAAACCAGAAACTTTCTTTCAGTGTGAACTTCCTGCACATAGTTGGTGCACGGAGTAATTAAAAGTTTCCTCGGGGAATAGAAAGTTGGTCAAGTGGTGGAACTTTACCTGAAATTTTTATATTTGTGTGGGTTGTTTTGGGCTGAGTAGGGCGAGAATTTGTCTAGGAACCAGAGCATGAAGCCAGTGGAGATAGTGGCGCCGGCAATGCTGAGCCATACCTGGTCACATGGGAATTATAGCATTACGAATGGCTCTAGCTCTGGGTGTGTGAAAAGTTACCTCAGTCCGTAGAACAGTCATAAATTTGAAGAGGGAATTGTTAGCTTCAGGCTTCTTCATCGCTGCAAGCATAAAGTGTGGATAATTAAATAACTTCACCCGTCGCTTCAATTGCATCCAACTTACTGATCATCAGCCCAGATTGCTCATAGTATGGCGATACAAAATCAATGAATTCTTCTCTCTCTGAAGTCATAATGTATGCCGCTACCGCAATATCGATTTTCTAAAGCATCCAAAGACATGATACGTTGGTATCAGGCTTAATGAATTCAATGATTGCATACTTACGCCATGAATGAGGTCTCCAGTTAGTCCATCCCATCTACCCGTTACATTGTCCCGTCGTCCAAAGCCGATACTTTCCACCAAATCGTACGTAAAGTTCATTTTATTTGCTATTGCGTCGGCCAGTTTGATGCAGTAGCCCTTCCATTGGCCATCCTCCTTATAGGTCCAAGGCGGAAACTAGTAAAATTAGTCCAAAAATGTTACCATGGCATCCAATTTTTTTAATTGTGATACATACCTCAACTATCCCGATTCTGTAGAATGTCGGAGGGGTCCTGAATGTGAAACTTGTGTCTTTGATAAACTTTGTTTGGTACTGATACTGACCAACATCCGAGTTTGTTCCACTGTTGTTCACAGATGTGAAGTCCACCGCAACGTTTGCTGTGATCTTGTAGCCGTCAGCAACCTCTAGGACGGATTGTGACTTCTGCATGTGGGAAAATTTGAGCGTAGAAAAACTTAATATGTTTGAAATTAATTGTCTGTTTTTATGGTTTGCAAAACATACGTACTTTGCTCAATGCCGCCTCAATCTGCTGCCGCAGTCCCTGCGTGCCGGAACCAGTACTCCCACTGCAAGAAATCTTGACCGGAGGTGGCCTCGGGCTGATGTCGCTCAAAGCGTCGAGGAAGATATATCCCAATTTCTTGGCAAATGCTGTATTGGGATCCCCACGACAATTTGTAGGATCACAGGAGTCTTCCTTAACCTTCATCTTGCAGCATTCTTTCTTCTCGTACGTTCCCATGATGAAAGGGAAGGAAATATTGAGCTTCTCCGGAATCGGCTCAAACAGATTCAGCATAAAAACCCATTCCGTATAGTTCCTCACAACTTCCCGCTTGCTCTGGATAAATTCCTCAAAGTCGGAATGATTTCCGAAGAGAACGACAGCGGAGGGGATCCGGTAATCGAATTTCTGACGGATCAGTTGACTCATCAGTTTCGCATTGAGGAAGGCATAGCGGATGAGTGTATTGCCCAAGATTACATGTATTCCACGGTCCAGATCTAAAGGAAATGGCCGTTCAAAATGGTTGATAATGGGCCCGTTAGAGATACCGCTACCGCGATCACATACCATTGGCGGAGTGAAAAATGAGGAAGCCATTACTGGCCTTTTTTTCCTGCAACATGGCATCAGCACTTGTAATCATGACGTTTGTGGGGACAACTGCTTTGAAGTACGGAACGTCTTTGTCATCAAAGAACTTTTTGGGGTTTCGACCTTCGTAGTCCTCGAAGGTGAAGTCCACCACAGCCGTGACGCCATTTGAAATCTTCTGGCACACTTAATTTAGAAGTTTTAATACAATAATTAATTTTACTCAGTTTAGCCAACTATTAATTAAATCAGTAAATTTAATTTTCTTAACATTTCAATGTACTACTCACTAACCTTGTTCCCAGTCCGATTCATTGCGAAACTGTCCAAAAACTTGGTCAAAATCAAAGTTCGTCCCACCAAATAGCTGCAGTCCTTCAATGAAGCTCTGACCCCAAGCATTGTCACCCTCGTTGAGAAGTAATACTGGAAATTATAACCGCAAGTTGTACTAAACAAATCAACTTGATGACAGAGCTGATAGCACTTACGAATTTTTCCCTTAGTGTGAGTCACAGCGAGGAGAATGAGTAAAAATACGGATTGCATGTCGGCGGAAGGAATATCAAGACCAACTTGTATCCTTTTCCCTACAAGATTCTCCGCTTAATAAATTCTGATGGCATTGTTACCAGGGGAAAGTATGTATTAAAAGCGACATGAGCGTGCAGTGCACTTGTGAAAGTGCGGATAAGAAGACCCACTTTCTCACTCCTTCCTTCCGTGAATAAGAAAATTCAAAGTTTTTCAGATGAAAATCGGTTCATTTATTATTCAGGCGTTCTGCTGGAAATACCCCAGGTGTCCATCCTTTTGTACTTTCTACTTTGTAAAAGGAAAGAAAGCGCATTTTGGCAGGCTGAATGATGGTCTATTTTTCTTTGCAATATCCCTTTTAGTATTATTATTATTATTACTACACACTTTCGCATGTTCTTTACTCATGCTTACACACATACACAAGCGTAGTTGCGAGAAGCATTCACCACGTACATGTCACTTTAGCCACAAGGCTTCTAATTGTACTGAGCACCCCCGACAGGAGGAACTCTTGAGTAAACAGGAATAAGACATTATTACCGATAAAACTGGCACTCTATCTAAGTGAAGGACCTCTTCAGGCCGATATGTGAGAGCCTATTGACAGTCAGTTTCAACTCTATCATCAACTCCAATATTATGCGCCAATGACGCGGAAAAAGTAAATATTAATGCCACCATGACCATTAGATGATTCGATACATCGCAAATAAGTCTCTCCATTCGTGACGGTGAACTTTACACCACCACGGGTGTAAC
>JAQIWI010000614.1:0-26331 GCA_034698825.1 Deuterosminthurus bicinctus | reverse complement strand
AGAAGAAGAAGAAGAAGAAGAAGAACAATAACAACAACCAGACGTCCTTACTTCTCAGCTTAACTTTCACCACTATCTTGCCAACGTATTATCCTCAGGATCAGTAATTTATTTAGTACACACAGCTAGACGACACAGCCACAAAAGAGGTGCACACAATAGACTTGCAGAGCACAATTTTTACCACCTCATAACTCTCTCACTCAATGCCTTTCGTGTCTACACACTTGCTCCACAAAAACACGCACATACACCCGAGTAAATCGCACCGGCAACACTACTATACAGCAGCACAAATATCCTCCACGAGTTAAGTTTGACCAAATTCCTCCAAAAATGCAACTCTCAATCTTCGTCTTCTTCTTCTGTAGTAATGACAAAAGAGAAAGAGGACTTGAGTGGTATACACAGAGTAGAGCGTGGAGCTATATAGACCAAGTAGTGAACAAGTCTGCTAGCAAACGAGAACTGGAAAAGGGGAGAGCAGAGCAAGAGCGAGGAAGCAGCGAAGCCGCGGAACTCAACTTACACACACTGAGAATACGAGTAGTATGAACGAGTGAGTGAGCCAAACGGCTGAGTGAGTTGAAGTAGTATACAGAGAGAAGAAACAGAGACGAGCATGGAAACGTACTGTACGGGAGGACTGTGAATCAGAGACTACCGCCTGCCTGCCTTCAGCACCACACACTAATAGAACAGACTTTAGAATTCCATAAAAATTTCCTGGAACCGGCGCCGATGCGACGGCCAACTGGAGCAAGCTTATCGGTTCAAGTCACGCTATTTCACCCGACCTTATGTACAAAACTCCTCCGCACCCTATCTTTCCCCATCAAAACTAACTTCAGGAGGTCTCCACACATACACACACAAAGCTCTCCTTTCGCTCTTCTTGCCCATCATGCAACAACAACGAGAGAAGTGAGAGAGAGAGAGAGAAGAAACTCTATTAAATTATCTAGCGGGAAAACCGCAGACGGAAACAGCCTGAAACTTTCCCAAATTCCCCTCAATACCACCACCACACATATATACCCAATACAAATATTAACACCTCAGTCAGTCCATCCACTCAAGTAATTCCAAATCCACCTGATACTAATCCTTCACAATCACACACAAATACAAACATAACGGCAACAACAAATATCAAATCTCTCTCCTTCCAACAAGTCCTTCTCCTCCAGTAGCAGCAGCAATAACAAAAGCGGCAGTTCCATTATTATACTCATCAAGTAAACTATTCACCTGCCCCACATCTCTGTGCACAATATCTCTTCAAAAACCATCCTCAATCCGGAATACAAAACAGCCAAATCCCCGCTTGTAATCAACTCTCTTCACAAATGAAACATTCAACGACCCTGACTGCTGCTTAAATGATAATTCATGTTTACCCATCAAAAGTGATAATTAATTAGTCCAGCCCCATCCCCATTGTACAGTCTAAATCATGATTAATAATTACTCCAACTTTGTGTGCGCATCGTGCCTTCAACCACATGGAAATAATCAGCAGTCTGTCTTATATACAGCGCACATTCCATGTCTGTCTTGTCCTTGATCCCACCAATCATATGTAAATATACTTTCGCCCCGGGGTCATCTTCATCATCCACCACCACAAATATGGCACCAATACTGACTTAATCTTTCGTCAAGTCTCTCATCGTTCTCCCTCCACCACCACCACCACCGAAACCTTTCATCCTCAACTCGTACGCACACAGTGCCAATATCCGTCCTTAATATCGTCTTGCTATATCCCATCCCTTCTTAACTGTATACGTACGTACACTGAATTATTTTTCTAGCCACTCTTGTAAATTTCTTCACAACAGGCTACAAATGACCAAAGAATATCCTCCTAGTCGCTCTAATAGGCCTTTATGGCTACTATCCACGGAGAGAGGGAGAGAAAGAAATGAAGGAGCATGCGGCGGAGATGGCAATGTCTATAGCATCAATTCCAAAGGTCGAGACAAAATTGAGCCTCTTCAGTTACCCAATATCCCATTTCTTTTTATTTCCTCATATTTCAGGACAGGCCTGTCATTTCCCTTCCCTCAAGAGGAACTAGTTGCCACAAAGCCTTACTATACTACTATACTATACTACTGCTATTTCTACATACACACCACTACCACCACCACTCCAACCACTATAACACCACATCACCCCTTCACACAGCTTCCCGCCGCCGCTCCACACACACACACGCAAGAATAGACGGCATGCAAAGATATTAATCCACTTTCGGATTATCCCATCCTACCCCACACAGCTACATCACCCTTCTATTCTCCTCCAAAAGCTCTTCCATCCAACAGTCTTCCCATAAGCCCAACAAATGGATCACTCTACTAATTCCAATTCCAATGGTCTATTTATTATCAAACCAGCTAATAAAAATAGACCATTCACCTCCTCACTATATGTGTACACTACAAATCCTCAAAAAGTAGAGATTGTATTTTAAAAAACAAAGAGTAAGATGGACAAGACGGACTTATTTATAGTACCGTCCCCGTCGTCTTCATGCATGCATACAAAAATAAGACGAGAATAAAAGTTGCAAAACGCAATGGTAGTCACCGCATAGTCATCAAATTTTATAGACAACCCAAAGCAACTCTTCATACTGTTTACTGCGGAAGGGTATGGAAGGAAGGACGGACGACGACGATTAATTCCATACATAAGAAGAAGACGACACATGCATGGATCAGTGAGTGAGTGGATGGTAAAGCAGCGGACATGCAAAATCCTACCGTCCAACATATATAATACAGAACCTCCAAAAAATACTGCCAGGGAACTAGAACTAGTAAGAGGACAGTGAGAGAGAGCGAGAGAGAAAAAAAACTGCGAGAGCAGCAGCAGCGCCAGCCAGGGGTCATAAAATTCTTTGAGGGCGTCGACAAGTCTGAATGACTCAAACTTGAGTCAAACTACATGCATATACGCACATTACTATACGAGTGAGAAAAAGAAAGAGTCGCTCCATCGACTCAACTCCCTCGGTCCATGTGCAAATTTCCACTGCCGTTGGTTATGTATTCAGTCAAGCCACCCTTCTTATTTCACTATACGTCCTCTCTCTCTCTCTGTGTATATTTCTTCTCTCTCTCTCCTCTCTCCGTTCCAGTAGCAGCCGTAGTTAAGCCTTAAAAAAACTACATGTCTTCCATCAACATACACACATAAAAACACATACTGAAAGAGAATAAGGTGAGTCCAACGCCATAGTAACTCTCTCTCTCTCTCTCTCTCTTTCCTTCCACATTTTTTCCCAACAACTCTCGGCAAACTTTAACGAGAATAACAGTCACGGACTTTCACGTCCTCCTCGTATTCCCCAAGCTTCAACATTTTACAATTCACACGTTCACACAGAGTGCACAATGTGCGGATTGCATGTTGATGTTCAACAGCCCAAATCCCCGCATGCTAGCCTAACATTTACACAGCACTACTGTACTACTGCTTGCTTCCCATGGACATCGGTCGGCTGCAACACAATCAGTCAGTCAGCCCTTTCTTCATTGACTCCTTTATAAAAAGGAACCAAATAAATCCGACATTTTCCGCTTTTCTCTCATAAAACAGTTGAAACTAGCACACATCATGTTCAGCTCGCATATAATCCAACATTTCCACATTACGGCAACCAATTCTCACTCACCGCTCTCTCTCTCTCTCACTCTCTCATACACATACATCCAATTTTTAATCATCATTCCCCAATCTGCTAATGAACCTCGCATGTACAACATTAAAGCATCAAAAAAAACTCTAAACTTTAATAGTCCAACCATCAACAACAGCAGCGTGGGGTACATCCAGTATTAGCAGCAGAGGGAAAGGAAAAACAGACCTCCTTTGTCCACACTTCAATTTGCTATTTCCATGTCTTATTTCCTCCTTCATTCCCAAACCAGCTCACACACGGCGACAGAACAACCAAAAACCCGCCATAAAAAAAAACTCCTGTCGTGCTCATGTCGAATTCAAACAAGCAAGCGAGCACAGTTCATCCTGCCCACTTCACTTGTACGAAACTCGGCTTATTTAGTGGCTATACACCTTCACAACACTTGCTCATTTCATCCTCCCTCAGCATTATAATCACCCGCGTCATGTATACTTTTAGTCCTATTAGTAACTATAGCAAAGCCCCGAGCACAAGAAAAGATCGATGGATAGCAATATTCCACTTGTTCCATCTTACACATACTACAGCTGACTTTTGTCGTCGTCGTCCTAGTCCCCGTATAGTCCTCATTCCGTGATCATGAGGGAAAATCTATTTCGGACACGCAATTTGAATCCACGGACCTGCATAAACTTACTATACATAACAGAAAAGGCAGCAGGGAAAAAAGAGACGTTTCCACGCGGACCGACTGTTCCAATGTCCGCCCGTCAAAAACGAAAGCCTCAGCTTGCATGCGACGCGCATATTTCGAATAAAAACACTCTTCCTTCAACCGCTGCATCCCATCACCATCCTGAAAATATCAAAGCTAGCTCTCTCTCTCTCTCTCTCTCTCTCTCTCTCAATTGATGCGTGCGATCGACTGCCTCGATGAGCCCCATGGAGCTGCTTTCCCCAGAAAATCCCTCACAACTGCCAACACAACAACTTGGCCTCCTCGACGAGCCAAAACTTTTCAATTACAATAATCGAATAGTCATGCTCATCCAGCTCATTCCATCCATCCGCTGTCATATACTATATACACCTTCTCTCCATTTAATATTCAACCATCACCCCAGTAATCCCACATGTACAAAAAAACGCACTATTCAGTCCAAGCCCCTTCAAGCTAACCAACTAACTATATCCGCAGATAACCACGCCGCCTCATCCTCACATACCGACTTTTCCCAGCTAAAAGCAATCCTAATCACAACCACATGATCATATTCCACACCTGACCAGAATTAGCAAAACCGTCACGGCCTCTACCGTACACGTTCATTCTAACCGCGACATTAATAGGGACTCGGGCCATAGCTCCTTGATTTTCTGTCAACTTCATCAAAAACGTGTGGCTCTTTTTTTCTCTCTCTCCCTCTTTCACTACTACGTCCACTCCATCCTTCTATATATACACACACAATGCTCTACTTCAGTTATCAGGATTTACGCCGACTAAGTTTCCTCATAAGTTTTTATACCCTACCATCACCACTGCCATCATAATGAACAGTGGGAAGTGAGTACATGTGGACACAATGTGTAGTACCAACGCTCGTCTCAATATCCCAAGTGGTATAGTGGCGGCAGTTCTATGGTGAGGGAATAATAAGTCCAGCTGAATCACGAGTTTCTCTCTCTCTCTCTCCTTCTTCACTGCCAACATTATTACACGTCAATAAATAAATTAATTTTTCAAAATTACTCTCCTGCCAACGAACGACTATAGTGATAAGTACAACTGCCCCAATAATACATGTCTAGCTTACAGGTCGTTCCGAGTACAATCGTACACACAAAGTCCTACATTACATCCCACATGTTATTTTCTTATATAAAGGCCGCCTATATATACAGCCTAATTTATTATATCAACCTATAAAGGCACAAGGCTGACTTTGTCCGTTCGCTCACTTCTGTCCTGCTTCTTCTTCTTCTTCTTCTTCTTTTTTCTGCCGTCGTCTGTGCAATAATCTCACTCCCGGGTACACAAACTAAAATGACATAACCTGTGAGGAAACTGGGCCGAGAAAACTTTCCTGTCTGCCACCAATACTTACCGCCGCCGTCGTATACTAACAGTTCCTACACTAACAACCATATAAAAACCTTGGCTGGCTCGTCCCAAAAATAATATCTTTTCACAAATATTCCCTTCGTCCTTCTTCTCACGTTTTTACCACACACAAGCAAAAATACACGTACGCACCCACTTACTTACTAACTTCCATATCGTCCTTGTGCCTAAAGTAACAAAAAAAAAGTATAGACATCTATATTCACCCACTGATCGGCTTCTAGTAAAAAAGGAATCCAGGGGCCAATAAAACGCCCGCTATATCTCATTTATATAGACACACACAGTAGCAATATCCGTCTCCATATACACTCCATCCAAAATCTCCTCTCATTCCCCACCATATAACACCATTTTCCAAAGCATAGAGCAAATTAAGTCCTCTCATGCTTCCAAATGCACACACGACCACACACATGCTCACACGACGACCTTATGCTTTCTTCCTCATCTTCTCAACTACCCATGTAGACTTTATATACACACAACCACCACTTGTCATCAACATATCTTCTCCTTCCGTCACAGAAAGATCACTTCATTTTTTCCTATAATAATCATAATCCCTACATTTGAGCATTCAGTACTAACAGCCAGAAAGCTATAAACATTAGCCCGCCTCGCACACATTACACCAAAAAAATAAAATCATTTCCTTCTCTTCCATTCATTCCAATGCTGCATAGCGGCATTAGGCACACACACACACACATACGCATACACGTACAAACATTAAACTCATACAACGGTCATGACCCACCACCACCACCACCACTATGTGTCTTCCCGCCCAATTAAACCACAAGCTCATTCCACAGCATGTCCCGTCTCTTCTTTGGCTCCCTCAAAGAAGCCCATTTCGCCATGTGTCACAATAATAGACGCACTCACACAATCCTCAAATAATCTTCCCCTTTTACATGATATGATGAAGCTCGTCTATAGACTCTAAATACACTGGCTCAATTCACCCTCGTCCTCCTCCGCCTCCTTCTTCAATTCCATGAAAAAGGACTCACTCAATGGGCATCGGGAGCTAGTTTCAATCATTCCTCCGGCACATCATAAAATTTTTAGAATTCCATCCTCCATTCTTCTTCTCCCACCCCTCTCTCTCTCTCTGTCCCTCTATACTATTCCATCATCACTCATCCAGCAGCACACAAATACACACATCCACACCCGCTCGCACGCACCAACACTAAAAACCCGCTTCCTCCACTTCCTCCATATAACAATCATCATGATGCTGCACTAATAAACACACTGTCAACTTGACAAAAGACCTACACAAGTAAATATAATTCCAAGTATTCATACAATACTCAAGTCGTCCACATACATCCGCACAATATATTTTACCAAACGCTTCAAATATACAGCACGAGTCCGAACACTGTAACATGCCAGATTCATTCACACCCTGTCACTCACTTTTATTCATTGAAGAAATACACACACACACGCACACACACACACACACACACACACACACACACACACACACACACACACACTCACACACACACACACACACACACACACACACACACACACACACACACACACACGAGAGCTACCTGAATATGTCTCCAAGTCACGGTGTCTTCCTATACCCACCACGTCTTCTATTTCCACAGCCGGAGCAAAGGGATCTAGCACTCTTATTGCTCTTGACAGCCTCACATCTACTATATATTTCTCTCTTTCCAAAGGAGCAAATCAATCAATAAACTTCCTACCTTGTCTCTCACCAACTCACACTTCTTCACACCCACACACAACAACTAACTGGATGATGAGCAACACAATAGGAATAGCATGAGCACCACATATATATACAGGCGACGACGACGAACGAAGACTTCAACAAAGATAAGCGATACGTCTGTATATGACTGCCTCTGGATGATGATTACGAAGAAGTTGATGATGACGACAACGACGAAGAAGAACAAGCACAAGAACAAGAAACGCTATTCAACCTGAGCACCACAGTGTATAGTGGCAAAGCAATACTTGAAGAAGAAGAAGAAAAAAAAACGAGAGGATGCTCCTGCTCCTGACGACGACGACGCCGACAAGCCAGAAAGGACGACACTAATATACACAAAAGCAAGTATTATCTCCCTCTTCACTGAATGTATTAAAAGTAAACAAAAGAATTCACATTTCGAAATCCAACAATGACAACGAGCTTGAATAAATATGCATAATATATGTCAATTGGCACCAATAATCATCATCAATACGCTCACACGGGACCGTATAATGCACCAAAAGCTCACTCGGGATTACTCACTCTCTTCTGTATACTCTGCTTCTATTTTTCTATATTTATTTACAGCACGAGCCAGCAGCACAGCACCAACCAGCATGATAATCACTCTACTCACAGTCATCAGTCTCAAAACTACATAGAAACCTCTCGCTCGCTCTGTCTCTCCCCCTATACATAATAAGTCTCCATCTGCAACTAATATTACACACAGCCACCAATACCACTCCTGCTAAATTAATTTCAGCACCACTCAACTCGCACACCTTCAAAGCCTTGGCTACATACGATACCTTCCAATGTTTACACACTATACACGGTCGGATACAAACGTAAAAAACATTACTATTCTCACCCCCCCTCTCACAATAACCACCCCTGCCCCCTTCACATAGGCCTCATTGTGGCCCTTGACAAAAGTTCCCTTGGAACTGCAAAGTCACATGTGCGCATTTATTCCCCATCATTATTGTGTGCAAGCATGCATGCCTTCCTCCATGTCTGCCTCTGTCTCATGCACTACTACTATACAGTATACGGAAATGCTGAAGATGATGTCGATGAGAATACATTGGTGGTATAGTGATGATGATGATGATGATCATCATCATCATCATGACGATGACAAAAAAGCCAAGGTTGCTTCCCTTGCAACACACACACACATACACAAGTACATACAATCCCTCTCCTTACTTCAACCACTGTCTTCTTCTTCATCACGATGGACCTCTCGCATAGTACACATCATCATCGCAATTGCAATTTACCACTATACAAAGGTATGCGCACATATGTACTCACTTCAATGCTAATGTGGCAAGTTTCTCATCTGTATAAATAAAGCGTTGAGACAGTCTATCTCTCAAGTGCACAGAGCAAGCATCACAAGAGCAGATCTACCAACTACACAGACGAACAAGAAAGAGTTGTACCGAGCAGTAGTGCAGGCAGGCAGGCAGGCAGATGCTCTTTTTCAACTCAACATTCTTCTCCCCACACCTCTAATTCTATACGTAATACACCTTGGAGATTTTTTTTCTCTCTAAAGTCAATCTCATAATCATTGCAAAACGAGCAGAATGTCTATTTCAAAAAATATATACATACGCAAGTTCCTCCAAAAGTCGGCAAGGAAAAAAAAACCCAACTACCTTCCTGTATATTAGTGCTACCTCAGCAGGCACTCGGCATGCACCTTGGCTCTCCATTACATTGCATCACCAACCACACAAGCACACACTCACCTCCATACAAGCTCCACTCCGTCAATCTGTCCAATTAATGCTCACGTCTTCAGAATATTATAACCATTAACTCTCTTTCTCTCTCTCTCTCACTATCTATCTCTAACACACAAACACACACTACCCCATTCAATTTCCAAAGAGTAACTAACTCTCAGCCCTTCCCACTTTAACTTTGTTATGTGAGCTCTAACAAGAAATTTGGTCATCCACAAGAAAACATCATATACCCTGCTTCCCAACCCAACGTGTAATCTCTTCCATGAATCACTACAACACTTAGAACTAACTACACTATACTACATGCCCACAGTATTCGCCAAGAGGACAACGTCCATACCCAGCAATCCTGTCCCTCCACACACGCAAATGAATATTCCATATTCGACTAGTCAACATTTTTAAAAAAAAATGTCCAAATCTGATGTCACCATCCGCCGGCCGAATAGTACACCCGTATGGTTTCACATGATAAGGCCAGCTAACTAAATAGTACATCACTATAAGGTTCTTCTGCGTCTTCATTTTCTTCTTCTTCTTCTTGCTCTGCATGGTCACTCAGAATTTTTGTGCGACAGGTTAAACTTCCTCTATTCAGCAGGACACCACAGGATGCCGCTTGTTCCAACGCCCACTATCACTTTTACCATGACAAGAACAAAACGACGACGACAACAACAACAGCAAGCCAATATCAATGAAGGTCACCCGGACAAGTATACCAAATCCATACACATTTTTACAAAGTGCTTTGACTGCATGTAGTACATACACGCAATTTACCAAAGCTATTCCCTTAACTTGAATGTTTCCTAAACATATACATAATACTATCGCACACAATCCCTTAACTCCAATAAATATCATTCATTCCTAATAGGCCCAGTTAGGACAAGAGAGTGTGGCATGTATGCAAAACCTTATTCGGCATGAATTCGTCGACATGTATATTCTACCCAACTCGAACAACAGTTCATAAGGTAGTATATACTTCTCTACAGTATATGTAGAAGAAGAAGAAAAGACAGAAAACTTCCACAACTTAACTTGACAATAACAACAGACGGGAAACAAATTCCCACACAATAACTATGGACAAAAGACTGTTGAAAGCTTAGGAAATTGATTGGAAATTAGCTGGAAACATATATTCATTTCCAGACACACATACACACACACACACACACACACATTGAAACAGACACACGCAAGCTATTTGTACTGCTTACAATATACGTGGCTGACTGGGCGGGAAATGATACTACACACACGCACTCCAATTCCCGTTGCATGGCTGACTATGAGAAATGGTTGTCAGCATATAGTCCTCACTGGTTACTACTGCATCCACTACACTACAAAACTCTCCTAACTCAACTCACTTGTTCGCTTCATTCCACACTATCAAAGCTTGTCCATCTCTAAACCGTCCCCATCTAACCCCTCAATTTCTTCACTAGCTTACATTTAATCCCACTATAAACATTACATGATACCATTATTATTACAGTAGTTTGTTCACAAGAACGAACAGCCAGCCAAGTCTTCGGACACACGAAGACAATTTGTATAAAGGACACGACAAGGCAAAATAGATAGAGACAAACACACAGGAAAAAAAAAGAAGCGTCCATTCATTTTCCTAAAGTCAGCCAAAAGTAACTCATGTACATAAACTGTCTACCAGTATACACACTTGCTAAGTTACTATCACAGAATTCCAGCTCCTATTTAGCTCTCCACACGTGTCCCCTTTACTTTCGTGCCTGAACAGAGGAAAGAAAGCTTGAAGATAGAGAGAGACTCCAAGTGTTTACGTTCTCTCTCTCTCGCTCTCTCTCACCCACTGTTTCTCCGCGACTATAGACACACATGCACCGCCATATTAAAATATATAACTCGCTCCAGTCCCCACCACACACACTACCGCTACTCCTGATAACCCTTATCCTTCAACATGCAAGCCAATATCCTTCCCCACTCCTTCTTCTATCTACATACATACAGCACACCCTTTCCCAGACATTACATACATAAGGCGGAATGTGCACTGCTCCTGTCTCGTATCGATTCTTTCCATGCTTCCATAAAAAAAACCAGCGAGCCCAGTTAAACTGGAACTTGCTCTTTCTCTCTCTCTCTCTCTCATACACACACACACACAGCCGGAGAATCTGACGAGAAAAAAGAGATAGAAAGTTCTCGTCTGGTTTTTAGCAAATGCCAAGCGCACATCTCTCTCTATCTCTCTCGTCTTCCCCTTAGAAAGACAAGACCACAAGGAGGGTCCTATAAGACAAGTACCAGCCGGAGAATGTATACAAGCTGAACTCCACCACATGCGTCTATGTGCCTCTCTCTTTTTTCCTCTACACTTCCATCCATGACCAAATTTCTTGAAATAAGACAGTCGGACGGGCGAGTGAGTAGTACAACAACAACAACAACTACACTACTACTTTGTCATGCTCTTCCTGTCAAAGGTTGCCCTATCAGTTCAGTACCAAGGGGATCCCTCTGCTCCTCTACATTACCAACTACTATGGTACAATATGCGTCCTAATTTCTCCTGCCCTTCTTCTTCTTCTTCCTTCCGTCGTCATCCTCCGAGGTCAATACTTCTTTCATGACCTTCTCCATCTCTCACCCCTCTCTTTCTCTCCCTTGATCCACATACCAAAAGTTGAGGCCCAAACAAACTATTACTTACTTTAAGTAAACCCATAGATTATTACTAAAAGACACATCATTACCATTACATCGCCCTCGCCAACATAACAAGGCCTGCCTATAATATACATACATCAGTACAAATATATACTCAATCTCATCCGCACCTCCACCTCCAACCACACCACCTCTTCATCCACAAACTAAGTAAGTAGCTTCCATTAGCATGAAATAAAACCTAAAGCCCCTCTGTCTCTCTCTAGCTCTTCAGCCGTCTTGAAATCATCAACATCATCATCCAACTGGCTGAATGTAAACTCAAAGTGTCACTATTACAGAGAGATAGAAGCTTTTAGGGCGTCCAATGTTACCAGAGTTGTGGAAAGAGCAGCATATAGTAGCAAACAACGTTCCACTTTGTCTCCAACAGTGACTGTGAGAGACGAATCTAATGTAATCTACCACACACACACACACATACACACATATAGCACATACACATGTGACTCACAGGTAAATTCCACCGACTCCTGTAACTTGATCTTGCACTGAATAAGGACAGCCGGGTGAGTCAGCCCCAGTCATCCAGTCACTCAATTCGTCCCACTTGCAGGGCATTAGCATGCTATACATATACTATAGTATAGCTACCACGTACCTTCATCAATTTATATTGCAAAATTGGATCCACATGCACAAACACACACTAACCAGGATTGTCGCTGTCGCCGTCGTTGTCTCCACGTCGTTCATATACATACTACAAGAAGAGACATCAGAGGATATTATACTCACTTTTATTCTATTCTACTGCCCATCACCACCGGCCCCGGCTCTCATACCATTATCCAATATGTACATATGCACAAATAAGCCCTCATATTAAACATCGGCTTCCTAATAATAAGACGACATCACATAGCCTTGTTTAACTGTGAAAACAAAACACGCTCTCATCTAGTTGCATATATATGCATTTAACTGGCTCCAAGTGTACAGGGCACACACACAGGACACTTCCATCATCATGTCCTCTAATAGCCCCATGCACACTCGCTCGCAGACATTACAGACATATATACATACACATCCAAGAAAGCTATTTATTAGCTCCGGCTCTTCCCTTAATCGATCCCAACTCCATGCATCATTCCCTCTTGTCAGCAACACAAACATGTTTTACTCAAAGTCTGTCAGGAGTCACGGAGGCACAGATAGAAAGAACGGAGGCCTTGTCGAGCATCTCACAACGAATACACATATAAAGTCTTTTAACAACCCTTCCTTCCTTTCCCTTCCTCCTTCGTCTTCAACATCATATCTCACACCAACACGTCGACTACGGCGACGACGACGACGACTCTGATGACGAGGACGAGGACAAGCCTGCCAGCATTTTAACTATATATATAATACAAGAAGAAGAAGACGAAGAAGACCCAGCAGAAGAGGACTCAAAAGATGAAGAAACCTTTTTCCATTTCACATCATCATAAAGTAACTCTTTAACAAGAGTGCACTGAACGATTATGCATACTTTGAACGGAGGTCATTTCACAAACAAGTGAACACAGACATATACACATCCTTCTGTATCTTCTTCTTCCTCCTACTTCCAATAACATAAATAGAATTCCATATTCTCAACACACATACACACACAGGAAATTTCCTTGGGTAAATTTGCCCAAGACTATATACGACTATACAGGGAGATAAAACAGGTCGGATGGACGGCAGTGACAGAGCTATACAGTTACCCCATACACACTTGCTCACACACACACACACACTAGGTCCACTACCATTCTTTCATTTATTATACTCCTGGCTCCATGTCACTGTCTGCACAACCAGGCCAAATAGTCTAATGCATTAATTCTCCATCACCTACACACACACACACATGGACACACACGCACACAAGAAGTAAAAAGAATAGCTTCCGCTATCAGGAAGCACGCCTATGGGACAAACTATAGCTGAATTTACGTCCCTCTATTTCTCCCCATGATACCACACTATCAGAAGGAGCACCCACGTAACACACACGACACACACACACACATATCCGCATGCCCGTAAAAAATCCTCATCTGCACGAGCAGAAGCTTTGCCGCCAGGTAGATGGATCGCTATTATTACTATTATTATTATTACTCCTAGCTTTTCTCTATAAAGCCAACAATGTCAACATTACCTGACTAGCTCACATTAGTCGGACGGAGCAGATAGCTTCCTCTCCTTATACTACCGCACTCCCAATAATTTAATCTCCACGTCTATTCCATACTCCTGCACCATCCTCACAAAAAAAAACACAATCCACACATTTACACACACACACGCAATCCATCTACCAATTTCTATCTCTACTATCAATATTAACTTTTCCAGTCGTAACTCAGAAAGCAACAAGGCTGCTTAAGTTACACTCACAGAGATATATATACCCATACACACACACACACAAAATGACAAAATATGACCAACCCAGAAGATTCAATTTCACGGAAATCAACTATGACTGATAGGACCACCATGGTCGTTGTCATCATCATCATCATCATCATCATGGACATCACCCAAACCCTCCTGCACATTTTAATCAGCAAACATGGAGAAAGAGGAACAAAGAGCCCTTATCAAACTGTCATGTCCTCTCACACTCACCCTCTTTTCTCTTATTAAAATTCTGCAAACTCCAATGACCACCATACCACAACTCCTTCACTCTCCCCTTCCTATAATATACTCCCGGAAATATAGCTGCTACATCATCCAACTCCACCCCAAAAATTGCTCCCGATCATACAAACTGACAGTCAGGAGGACCCAAACCAGGTTCTTTATAATTCACTTTCCCGCATACACAAACTCATATGTCATACTACCTCCCTTTACATCACCCACATACAAGCTCAAATGAGTCCAGTGTTATGTGGCTGTGCAGTGGCACAATACATCAAGCAGCCTACAGCCACGGATATCACTTCCCTCCGCGTCCTAAATAAGTAAAAGCCTAAGGAAGAATGCTGACGAGTCGCTTAATTATTCATATTCTCTTCAGGCTCACTTCTTACTTACACACAACAACAGCTTATTCAAACTTGTGGGGGTGACCTTGGCCAATGCTCCTTCTTCCTCCTCCAACAACATGCCTCACTGGCTCCTTCATGGCTTTTCTCCAAACTTAAAAAGCCTTTCCACGCTAATTAACTAACTAGCCTCCACCTCCTCCTCCTATCCTGTCAAACGTCACCAGAGTATGGCTACTACTATAGCTCTGCTCAAATACACACACGCACACATGCATGTAACAAAACGCATAATAATCACCACTCCTCCAGTCCGTCTCCTCGCCATACAGCCAAGTGCATGCATGCTTAATCCATACTCGCAATGAATACACGTATTAGCCGCCATTAGTGAAATCAGACGGCCCAATCAAAATATAAGATCCCTGCTCACCCATGTAATTATTATATACACAATTTACAAGAACGGCCTCTCGTAAAATCGCCAAATGATCATCCTGAAAAGTCATAGTAGGAGCACATAATGACGCCTATATGATCATCAAGATAATATCCCCATTTCCTTATGCATCTACATAATAACCTTATGCCATTTGCATCTCTTTCTTTCTCTCTCTCTCTCTCTCTCTCTCTCTCTCTCCCCTCCTCTCCAGTGTTCTTTCAAGCTACCCGGATGTACGTGTCCCTCTGCTTCCATATATAATACTTGCGTGCAATGTGTAGCCAAAAGTGAATTGCACACAACGGCAGTAGTCTCACTCACTCACTCAGTGCGGACATGAACGGCTTTATTATTAACAAGCTTGTCAGTTTACTCCTGCCGCCGCCGACTGGACTGACTCAAAGAGAAAAAGCTAGAGAGAGAGAGAAAGAGCGAGCATACATATATAGTATACTGTAGTAACAGATCCAAATGTGCATCCATAACTTACGAATCAGTCCAGTCGAGCAATATACAAGTAGTTCTTCTATATAGTAGTACAAGCTAGCCAATCCAAACACGCGTAATCTACCTTTACCCTCTCCCGGAAAAAGCTATATAACTACCCCTGCACAACCTAAAATCCACGTGCTTCATGTCTTTTAGTCATCATTACAACTACTACCCCGTGGCTCAGTCAACTTCTTCAAATCATCATGGCACTAATTCAATTTTCATGATCATTAGTATTACATCACAGACCCTCCGGACACAGTCAAAAGCACACTGTATGTATAATTACATCTTACAACCTATACAGCATATATCCATTTGGCATGTACACTCTAACACTGTCATACATAATTTCATCCGCACATGAAATCGCCTCAAGTCAATCAGCTAGTCCAGTCCAACTGCGTCTGCGCGCATCATGGTGCACATAAGTAGGCTAAATGTATCCTTAGAACACTAGAGACTCAAGTGCATGTGTGTGTGTGTGTACGTGTGCGCACACACACACACATACACAGTAGTTGTCAAGTGCGAAAAACAAGTCAAGTACGATGAAGTCAAGCCTCCTCCAAAAAAATCTCTCTCTCTCTCCCTCTTAACTCTCCTTTCTTTGATATACCAGCACACTAGCTAGCCACTTCTATTCAAATGATACACAAAAGAGCGTCAAATGAGCTCCTCCGAGAGAACCGAGAGAGTGGAGCCAGTGAAAAAAGAGAAAGAGCAAGAGAGAGAGGACCTAAAGATCCGCTCTCTCTCTCTGCTTCCTCCCTCTACTCTTTAACGTTACAATGGGGGCAACACAAAGACATCATGGAGCGAGAGAAAGAAAAAAAACAAGTTCCTCTCCCTCGTTCCATATCAACGATTACATGGATCATAAGCAGCAAAACAGCAAGAGGAGAACAGAAGAGAACAGACTGACTGACACTTGGCCATCCTTTTATCAAACCGGTACACTATACATGGGGATACTTTGTATACAAATTTCCTTCAAGGACTCACTACTATACTACAACAACTACACTGACTGATGCTCCCGTGCCTTATCATCCACTTTCTCTCCCACCACCACCACATCAATGAATGCACACACAGAGACACTTTCCTTTACTGCCTCCTTTGATTCCATCCAAGTCTCATCATCACTTTGTTTACGTCCTTTTCATACTTTTCCATTCCTTTGAATTTCAAGTAGTATAAGCTGTAATACCGCCGCACAGTTCTTCTGTAAACATATATATACGGTCATGACCATCAAAGTGTAGAATCCACAAGGAAAAGATGGGAAATCTTGGCTCATGGACAAATCTGAGAGTAAATTTTCCACCAGCCAGACAAAAAGGACTACCATCATCATCATCATCATCATCATCATCTTAAGTTCACTTCCCTCCAACATACCCCAAACACTGCCTTACATTTCAATTGGTCTGATTCACTCCCTTACGTCATCCCGCCTACCGGTAGCGTGTAATAACTCGCACAAAAAAAAGTAGCAAGTCCACACTGGCATATATCTGAATTTATACGGGCAGCTCAAGTCAAGGGAACCAAGATTCCCTCCTATACATCATCAACCACACAAGTTCTCTTCCCATAACCCAGCAGCGGCACACACATACACAGACACACACACACACAACATTCTCATGAATTAGTTAAATGAATAATCTGGAACAACCTAAGAATTACTTTCAAGGAGTTAACGTTGCTTCATTAATTATTCAAGTAGTCTACTGTATACCCAACCAAATGGAGAAACCCAACCTCCTGTGCAACTCCTTTCTACAGGAACTGCTTTCCAATTAGCCCTTCTATCTTTCTTTTGCTCTCTCTTTCTCCTTCCCCCGTACTTCCACCAACTCCAACATCACAGGACAGGACGAATGCACGCAGAAATATTACATACTAACACTGCTATATACAGTATATATATACACTTCAGAGAATATTTTAGAATTTCAACCGACCTCCACACATTCCATCAATATTATTATAAATTCCGATCAGATCCCACCAGCAGCACCCGTACACATACATAGAAGAAGACGTCAAACGGCAAACGGCAACCTCTTCGGTCTAGTCATCCTCCTTGCAAAAAGGAAAAGCATTTGGGAACAGACATAATAAACGAGTTCGCTTCAAAGATACGAGGGCATGGGCATGGGACCCGGTTCCGTGTGCTCTGTACACACTTTTCTCATCCACCATGATACACAAGAGTAGCTCAACTTATATACACTCACAGTAGTAGCAGCAGTGACGGCAGCGGTTTATCCGCCGCCACCTTTCCTCCACCAAGGACTAACCACCTTCCTCACATTTCCCTCATCGTCTCTCACTCTAGCTCTCTCTCTCTCTCACTCTTCAAAGTGGTGCGGAAGGTGTGTGTAGAGAAAAATGCCGCCATCTCTCTAGATCTGTCTTAAAAATACATGGGCAATACACAGAGAGAGAGAGAGAGAGGAGCTTAGCAAAACTGAAATTTATGTGAGAGTCTCAACTCATTTATTCGCGTACACACACATACACACACACATTCACCAAGAGATAGCAGACGAGAGAAAGAGAAAGCTAAGCCACGGGAGCCGAGCATATCTCAATCCTACCTCCATAGAACATCCAGTAATACCATTTTACTCTCAAAGGACTCGTGAACACGAACACACGCACTATAGAGCTGCAACAGAAGAGGTCCTCTCTCTTTCTCTCTCTCTTTCGCTCGCCTTCATTCGCTGCGTCTCTCCTGCATGGCCTCCATGAATCCCAAGCTACAATAATGCTTCCCTCCCTGCGTATATGTCATCCTCGCACGAATTCCTCAACTATACTACGTGCATTGCACACATTCACAGTCGCACATACGAGAGAAGGCTTCCACTACTTCTTTCCCATTAGAACAACTCCCTTGTACGAAGAAGCCGACTTACGGCCTATAAGCAACCATGACGAGAAGCAAAAAGGAAGCGCATAGGATGCCGTACTATGGACCAAGTCGAAGAGAGGCATAGAAAGAGATGCGAGAGAAATATAAAGAAAGAACGGATGGAGCACGGCGGCGGCTTCCACCACTATCCCACCACCACCACCAAAACCGACGATCCCTCCAATATTGAGATGTCGAGGGAAAGAAGAAGGAGGAGGAGAGGAAGCCGATGAACGAACTGGCGCGCCAAGTAACACAACGAAATTTCCGCTATCCATAGAATGGAACGTGAGAAAATACCAGAAGTAGCACCACCACTACTACTGTCCTCATCTCATCCTACTGGATCTGCACATGGACCAAAGCAGCTTCCATTTTAAAAGGCATCAGCAAACTATACAGACAGTATAGCAGAAGGAGGAGGACATGAGTCCTGCGGAGGACGATGCGTTGTGCTGGAAAATCTAACACCATATATACCCTTTGAAAACCACCACTACTGTCTCCAAATAAAAGCATCAATACCGGACCCATCAATTCTCAACACCATGTGCATCGCCCTTTGGCTCTTCAAACTGAATAACATAGCACCAACGGCTATCTTAAGAAGCCCTTTGTCAACTCAACCATGTGAAATTGAGATGCGGGTTTTCTCCCTGCCAAAGTAATTGCTCTTCCCCCTCCTCTCTCTCCCCCCAACTCTGTCTCTCTGTATGTCTGTTATGCACAAGAGCATTCTTTGGCAGAAAATCCACATACGGACAGAGAGCAATTAGGATTTACCAACCACACAGAGCTGGACAGAGTCCTTGCCTCCATCCACCATCCACATATTACGCAGGCAGCCAGACATGCACACACATTAAACCCCATAAACGCATACGTCTGCAAAATAATGGCACTGGTAGCCCCATTGAACGAGAGTAGAATACTATTCAATGCCCAACCAAGCGCAGACAATAGTCATGATGGTAGTAGTAGTAACGCAACAAGACCAGTACCAGCAGCAGCAAATTCTCCTTTAGTCCCTCGTCTTCTTTCTCTTCCTCCCATCATCCTTCTGCTTTTTCCGCCACGGAAAAACAAGGAAAATGAAGCATTCTCATGGCTTGCACATCCCAATGTCCACCACTACACCACAAATGGATTTTTCATTGATCATTCTTCCACACTTCTACACACGCACATACACACACACACACAAATTCACATTCACCCGCCCCACTCAATCATAGCTTCCTTCCCTTCAACCCATTTCCACACAATTTCACCATTTCCACCCACAATCCGTCATAATTATTCCTCCTGCTCTGCAATGGCGGCAAAAGCTGGGCCATTCCCCCACAAAAAATCCCATCACATTCATAATCATCAGCAGCGGCGGGGAAATAGGAATCGTAAAAAAAACACCTTTCCCCTCAAGGCACTATCGAATACCCTCCCTTCACTCTAAAACTTTCATTTCACTTCTCCCGCCATCCCACAACAACTCAGTCAGTTACCAAAGAGCTCCAATAATTCCACCCCAGCCTCATACTAATGATACATTCCAAAAAACCTTCCACATAGCATCATTCCTCACAGGTGAACTCACAACACACAATCGTATATGGAACTTAAATACGTTCCAAACTTGATGCCACACTATCGTACCCCCACTCGCTCTCTTTTTCTTCTCCATTGTCCTCCTGCATGTCTGAAAGAGAAAACAGGTGCGCAGGGATGGCGTGACTCTAACTTTAACCCACGCAATAGTTCAGCAATTGCATTACTTGCTTTAGTTGGGATCAATGACATGCTAACGCTCTTTTCTCATACAGCTCAGCACTTCCCTCTGCCCAATAATTCCTTTCTCAGACAAAAAAAAACCCAAGTGAGCACTGCGCCTATGGGAACAACCAGCTTACACTCAGTCAGAAGTTGCGAAGTGAACAACAAAGAAAATTGGCTAAAGTAACGGATGAGATTGGCCATGTAGCCATGATTATCACGACCGTTGGAGAGATGACGTCCCTGGAACCAAATAACGGCTCGACCGAAATCAGCCATTCATTCCACGTTCCTCTTGTACAAGGCTTCCAGGAGCCAGCCAGTAGAGTAAATGACGCTGGGCTTCGGCTACAAAAGTTTCTCAAGATCAGCAGCTATATACTGATGACACTGTATGCGGGAATCGAAGACAATCCAAAAGAGCTCAAATATTTTGGTGGCAATCCATAAAGCAGCTATTAGGGTGACTACTGCAGCCAGTAGCCAGTACTTTGTTCCATTAAAACAATGTAAGATTTCTAGCGGGATACTTTGGTGAGCGGAGCGCTATATGTAAGAAGCCGCTATAAGGAAGAAGACCGTTATATTATAGAGACACAATTCTTTTATAGTTTATATTTACTTGCACAATATAAGCAGAGCGAATTGGATTGCTAAGTAAGAAGCGGTAGGTCATACATGAGCAGTCTAATTTGAGAATTCATGAGAGCCCACCTAGGGAAATCAGGAGCTGAAATCCCCCCGAAAGATCCGCCGCATGAAAATGAAACATTCCCTTCTCAATTTATCTGCCTTTCGAAGGATTTTCTGATTCGCCACCTCTCCCCACTCTAACTTCCACGCACTTCCCGCTTGCTCTCTGCGTATACCTCTTTATGCTGATTTCTCTAGATCCTTCAATCCATCTGAACCACAGCATGACGACAATATCCACCACCACCGTCAAGCTCTCACACACTTGCACACGTGCTGTCTGGACATTGACCAATAATGCTTTCACGAATAGCAATGATGATAATAATAATGCTCTTCTCGCTATCGCTCCCGCTCGCTATTCCCTGATTACTCCCTGCTCCGCTGTATACAGTCATCCATACATTCATGTCACGCACATCTGCTACCATTGCTCTACACGAAGAGAGAGACGATACTGTAACGTGAAAACATTTTCCTAAAATCACGAGCTAATGCTCTCTCACATCGTCCACCCCGTCGTTCCATTAACCAACGCCCGCAGTCCCCACTGCGAATCAAAAGCTCTTGTCCTAGATATACTACTACTTACACACGAACTATCATAATACGTAGAAAGAAAAATAAAAAAAAAAGATCCATTAACAGACTATCATAATAATATCTCTCGGCACATACACAAATACTGGAACAGACTCGCTACAAACTTTGCAATAGAAATTCTCACACCAAGTCACTTCATCTGTTCAAGCAAGCAACGTTTGCAGTGAAATGCAACTGAGCCTATGCACATGGAAATAGTCTGCAAGAAACATCATACTACACAAAGCCTCCTCGTAGTACATGTCTACGTCGCTCTCTTTCTCCAACGCATCTGACCGAACGTGCACAGATTCACACAATGAATATTTTTAGCATGAATCTAAAAATATCAATCATCGCACCACACACACCTCTTCCATACATCTGCTCTCTCCCTCCACGCAGTCAGACACACACGCGCTAAATCTCTCTCCTGTAACATCCTTTCCTCCCGCTCTCTCTCTCTCTGACCCCGAAGTAAGGCATTACACGGAGCAATATTATTACTACTATATCTCACAAAAACTATCCCAGACGTGTAGAAAAATTGATGTGTAAGTTTGAGATTCGAGTCCCTTAAATTCAATTTAAACTGTCACATTGAGATTCAAAAGGAATGAGAGGGGTGTGTACGAAGGGCAAAAAGCCATGTTATCTTTCATTGATCATAACTCACAGGGTCTTCTGTATTTGTCTCTGTGTGTGTATGAGTGTGTGTATCGGGCAATGTTTGCAATGCAACTCAAAATAGCCAGTACTCTATGTACTACATGGCAAAGTTCTACAGTTTTGTATTATTCAAACAGAAAAGCATTCAGAGGTGCTTCCACCATCACCACTGCTTTCGTATTTATGGCCACTCTACATGCGTGTTGGAGTGTAGACGATCCGAACAAGAGGCCACTAATAAATATATCGAGGACAGTGAGTTAAGGGTCTCCTAGAACAATAAATGTACACAACAACATAGCCTTCGCAACCATCATACTTTCCTTCCCTGAATCCTTCATTCAATGAATACTATAACAAACGGAGGGACACGCAGAAGAGAGATCAAGTTAATGGGCTTTCCACTTAAACTCTATTCCAGTTCCTTCCGCACAAACACAAACACAATGTAGCATTCAGACAAATTAAAAAAACAGGTGAAAAAGCCAGCGATCGAGAGAGAGAGAGAGCGAAGTAATGTTAGCCTTGCTATTAAATGCTACAAGTAGAATTTTCTAGATTTTTCTCCTCGCTCTTGCGGTATAATAATAGTGGAACCGAAAGGGTTAAAGCGGAACGCGGGAGGAATAAGATAAACCACTTCTTTTACTCAGTCCACGGGAGCAGAAAGGAGGGAATGAGCCGAGATATAGGAAGCCACTGCAATATGCTGACAAATTCAGTAACATTCTCCAACTCCACATTATTCCCTTCCACCTGGCCATAAAAACTGATGACAATCTTCACTTCCACGTCCAATGAAGACTTGCACTCATTAAAAACACACATCCACACGCACACACACACACGCGAAGAGATTCCAAGAAAAACATATTTATCACACCCGATGAGTAAACGGAAGGATACGAGAGAGAAACCGGGGACTCAAATAATACACTCAATTCCCAAACACAAATCTTGGTCAATATACTTGCAATTAACTCAAGGAACTCCCAAACACCGGAGTAAAAATAACTCCACCGTAGCTTTCTTTACTTTATACACATATACACAGTATTATAATATCAAACAGTCCAACCAGAAGAATGTTTAAAAACAATACACTACTATACTATTTACCTCGAACAGTGCTGACGTTTCCTTCCAACAAAAATCCTCCAGTCCAGTTATTTGGATTATCCGACTTGTGTCAACCACCTTTAAGTGTACACTGCGTGGACAAAATTCTAGCTGTCCTCAATTCTGCTCAATTTTGAACACTGATTAACTACTCACAATTTCTAGATGATACATTAACGACGGACACAAAATTTAATCTGTCCTGATATTATATTATTACTTCATACGCAGTCCTACGAGTAGCACTAAGCTGTAGAGCGGTGACCACACAAATGAATTATCACGCCCGCCGACTAGAGACGTCTTCCTTAGGAACTGGCACATTCCACGCAGTAGCACTGGCGGCCGTAAGGGCGCTGTAGTTTACGGAGAGCATCTCACATCCCTTTACCCAACACACAACACACAACTGCCTGCCTGCACAGGGTGGTCCAACACTATTCCTTCCAACCATCCATTAGTTACTTCACAAGAAGGGATTGGGGTGAAGTAAATCTCCCACTTTTACACCCAGGGTGCCCAATACCCCTCATGGACTTTACCCCCAAATCTGCAACAACTTGACTAACACCTGAAAAAAAAACGATACCTGCATACACACTAGTGGTGAAAATGGTAGGGTGGAACAAGTCTGTCGAACCCTTTAATAAATGTCCAACTCTTCTTGACTTGGTTGTTGAACGATGGACAAAGTTGAGCATTTAAGAAAGTTAGATGTGGTACTATGTGGGAATTGTGAAAAATGAAGTATCACACTGTTTTAGTGGTAGAGTTGAACCACATTCAACTTGAGGGGTTATGTGCCCATATGAAGCGCGGCTGATAGGCCTCCAACACAATGCATACATATGAAGCGCGGTGAGCGCAGCGCGTTGGTGCAACAACTGGTCAACTTGAGACCGATTTTGGGTTTCAGTGAAATGCAGTATGAGGTGAATCAAGGGTACATGTGATGTGACTGAAGCAGATTGAATAACGTGATGAGATGATGGGTGCTGCGCGCGGTTAGTTTTTGGTTTCATGGCTGTATTAATGCGATAGGCTAGTTTTAAATACGTTTGAAAATATGTCAGAGCAGAGCTGGATGGTGCAATAAAAAATTATGTTCGTTCACTCTGTTACTGGCCGAATGTGACGTTCCTTGATTGAAGGCTTGTGTAACACGTCGGAATGACTAGCGTCTAAAGAGCAATTTTATGCTCTCTGATGTAAATTTCAAGACATAATTGAGCCAGCCTGCGTGCACTACTTCAAGCTCAATTAGATCTATCTAATAAAATTTCTCTACTATCCTGACATTTTTCATTGGGAATTCATAAAGTTGATGCGTGGAATTTAAGTGTAAAATGCCGGAGTAACCTTGCTTGTGTGCAATGAAATTTGTTTACACATGGAAAATTCAAACCTCTCCATCCGCATCCCCTCCGCCAGTAGAGTTCCGACTTTCCTTGTGAATTTTTTTTTTCATCTGCTATCAGAATATTAAGCACAGAGTTGAAACAATTGTGTGTTGGAACTCTCTGCTCCATCTTATACCTACGTGTATGAGGAAGACGAAGACGAAAATGAATCATAGTATTAAATTATGAAAAAATCATCACACCCTTCCTTACATGTAAGCAAGTAGTAGACCAGTAGACGTTGGAAATATTACATCTACTTCACTATGGCTCTTCCCATGTACTGAACGAAATTTCCTGTGTAACTGCTTCAGTCTCACCCCCTTTGCATCGGACTGTTACTTGTGAAAACAACCATTTTCCTTTGTTTTCTTGCGCATATGATAGGCTGCAGTTTTGTCTCTAGTCACATTTTCACCAAAATTGTCTGTCCCAGTATATCCATAAATAGTGGGGAATGGCCATATTCTTCCAGGACGAATGGAGCAATATTCTCATAAACTTTGGGATTCTGTCTGCATTCTCACTCTCCTCCCTGCAGTCTCTTACATTTATCCGAATGCTTCTACAAAAGAAGACAGAGTTAGCAGCGAAGGGAAGAGAAGACAGACGTTGCTCGTGTGAGCACATTTCTATACTGGAAGGAAGGATGTCGGCTATTAAAGCATTACTCCATGTATGTATCAGCAAGGAAAACGTAGGAAGAGTATGAGAGGCTCTTTCTAGCCAGAAAAACTTTGAGTTCAAGCTCTGTGAGCCCACGCTTCGCATGGGGTTGTTCCTGCAGTGAAATGGCTTTTGGTAAAAGCTTAAAATCTCTAGGGGAGGCTCCACCGAGTCCTCGCGACCGAAAAAATGTTTTTTTTTAGAATTCGCGGCCTTCGCTTCCTTCTTCCGCCCTCGTGGCCATGAAGTATACTTGGAATCTAACACTATTCGGCAACAGTAACAGGTTCCAGAGATTCTTGTTTTCTCCTCCAAAGCATTTAAGGCTTGTATCTCGAAAGCCTACTCACTGCGGTCGCAGTTCCATTACGAAGCATGTACTAACACAGCTAGTCGCCCCCTTTCACCCTGATGCTAAAATTGCCATTCAAAAATCAGCCTGTGCGAGAAAAGGCTTATTTAAACAATGGAAACCTTTTAAAAAATTATTTTCTAGTTCCCCAGTATGTGATGTCACGAGGGAAGAGTGGAAATAATCAGTAAAAGCAAATTA
>JAQIWI010000613.1:0-26344 GCA_034698825.1 Deuterosminthurus bicinctus | reverse complement strand
TACAAGGAAATTTCCCGGGAATTCCCGGGAATTTGCGGCAACTTCCATATGGGAATATTGCCGAATGCAACACTGGTCATATTGCTTGACCCGGCTTAAGTCTCTCCCTTTGGTTCGAAGTTTACACTAGATATAATCAAAATTTTACCAACAAAGCTATGAAATTTATTCTCAAAGTCACGCAGTCGAGCCAAACAAGGTAGACGGAGCGTCACAATTTTGTTCTCATAATTCGAGAGTTGTATTCCTTTATTTTGCAAATCCGGGATAACATGAAAGGTGAAGTGGTGCCAAAGTTGCAAGCTCGGCTGCAATGTTTGAATCCGCCATTACCAGAGGGGACTTTATTGTTGCATTAGAAGCCCCGTCTTCGTACTGTCACACACACACAGTTCAAGTTTGTTGCTCCAAGACCCCAAGCTTGATCGGTCGGAAGCCATGCGCTGCATTTCGTTGGTAATTGCAGCTTTTCAGAAGATGAAAGACTAGAGAGAAGAGTCATTTAAAGACATTTTTGAAAAGGCAAAAGCTACTGCCGATCAGAGTGGTATTTCAATATTTTTCCCTACAACATGTTCTCGTCAAGGTCATCGAAACAATGTCAGAACATCAAGCGCTGAAGATTACTACCGGCAGGCTATCTTTCTTCCTCTTATTGAGCATTTAACTGCTGACCTCTCTAGTCGCTTCAACAAAGTTCTGAAGAATGTTTGCTCTTCAAGGGTTAATTCCCAGCAAATTAGATAGTACACAGATGATGAAGTACTCCAAGCTGCTAAAACTTATGAGCAAGATCTACCGTGCGTATCCATAACTGAGGTGCTTTCAGAGTTGGCATTCTGGCGACGGAGATGGAAATCAGAGATGGTAAGCTACGGAGAAAGGCTTCCTGTGAGTTTAATGCACAGTTGAATATTCAAATTCCTCTGTTATTTGTTTTTAGGTGAAACCTTCTACAGCAGTCGAGGCTCTAGTTCATTGCAATAACTTCTACCCAAACTTGCGTATTCTTCTTCAGATCTTTGCAACAGTACTACTGAGCGAACATTCTCAGTATTGAAACTACTAAAAACGTACCTGCGATCTACAATGAAAGAAAAAAGACTCAAGACTAGCCTTAGCTTCCATTTGCAAGAGTGTAGATATAGATATTGATGCAGTGGTAGAAATTTTTGCGAAAAGATGATGGACTGGTCCAAAGAATAAATTTTCAAGTAGTAATGCTTTAAGGTTGGTTTTGCGCATGCGCCAAAAAATATGGCTGCAAGCCTCCCCCTTTTTTTCAAGCGCGGTACGCCTCTGACTTCCAGTATGGTTGTCCTTGGAAAGTACCAACTCACCATAAGTGAAAACTATGATCAGTACCTGGACATTATTGTTCAGCTTACTGTTGTGTTTAATTTTGTAATTGCATTTAAATCAATGTGTAAAAATTCATTTGTAGGAGTAAGTTTAATGGATTGGGAGATGATCAAAGCTGAAAACCCTACCGTAGAAATAAAGCAGGACGGAGATGAGTTTGTTATTACAACTATTTCAGCGTCCAAGACGACTGAGATCAAATTCAAGTTGGGTAGAGAGTTTGTAGAAGTGACTTGGGACCGGAGCAATTGCAAGGTTCGTTGTGATGTTTTTGGGTTCTTAGCTGCCTTTTCAATGCTCCCCACGGACTGAGCTTCAGCTTAGCTTATCTGTCATGCGCATGCGCGCGTTATTATTTTATTTTGCAGTCTATTATTACTCAAGAGACTGACAACAGGCTGGTCCAAACTCAAATTTGTAAAGGCAAAATACGACACATTGTACGGCACTTTGCTCATACTACGCTCACCATGACACATACATCAGAAGGTGTCGTTTCCACTCGTATCTTCACTCAGGTCAGCTTTGATTACCTATACATTTTTGTACATTATATTCTGTTGGTCATCAATATTAATTTTATTGCGTTCCAGGTGAAGAAATAAGGGCACCGCCCAAGTTGCTCAATGTCATCGGCCACTATATTAGTCCTTTGTCCGTGAAGAAGACAACGGTTTATTGTATCAAGTTGATGTGCCATGAAATATTTAATTCATTAATAAAAATCTACATTAATTTCCTAGCTAAAAAATTACATTTAAGATGCGATTTAAAGTGACGCCATCGATTGCTAAATAAAAAACTTTCAGTCGGAATCCTCAGAGGTGGAATTTTTTGAGTTGGGAGTGAGAAGGCAACGGCTGCAAATACCAGGAACACTCCTGTTGTAGCGGTTTGATTTTCAGATGTAGTTCGGATGGACTGAACAACGACGAACATCCAGTAGGCCGCCGTCACGGCGTACTGGATGTTCGTCGATGCACAAGACCACATTGACGAGCCAAGCCAGAATTAGGAGTCGAGATGTGGTGAGTTCTGTGCGATTTTCCCTGCTGTTCCATTCTAACGAATTCCATGCGCACAGCTGTCCAAGCTTGATGGCTTTTCCAATATACTTTCTCGTTTGAGCTGAAAGCAGCTTTTTTGTTTGCTAAGACCTTTTATAGGGTTGTTAAGAGGGTTCCTTATTAAAATCGCCATATTCTTGGTTTTTGTTCGTTTCTCAGAGATTCAGTGGTGTTCAGTGCAGTAGACAGCTCCGTACTACTGGAAGTTGAGACTGAAAGTTGCTTAAGCAATAGGCAAGAACTTCTCTCTCTTAGAAACACATTCGCGCCTCTTACAAGTAATTATGGCCTCATCAAATTTTAGAGATTGGAAACACATGGATAAGATAGATGGACTATATCTCAGTATGAAACCTTAGTTGCAGCTAATGCTGTCCTTATCAAAAGTAGGTCAATATTGATATGGGGATGCCATCGTGGTCTTAACACTCAAAGAAATCTAGAAGCATTTAAGTCAGTATTTCACGCTTGATTAGGCCCCTAGGTTTTGCATACTCAAACGAGTGGAAATCTAACTGCTGCGGTTTGGCCTCTGAATAATTACAGTAAGACCAATCTGATGACATTTTCACGTCGTAATTGTTTTGCTCTAGTTTCACAAATGTATAAAGTTTAGCATATCGAGCGATAACTGAGGGATGAGGCCCAAGCATTATTTTAGGTAAAGTTGGCTGGATTGTCTTTAAATATCAAAATTGCAAAGAGGCCAACTGCAGTTCTTAGCTGTTTGCAAATGAAGTCATTCGCTAGAATGTTTCTAGAAGCTTCTACAAAGATCCAGCAAGCGCATGATCTACCTAGAATATTTTCGTAATCTGAAATGGGCTACAACGATTTTAAGCGTACGGCATCAGCCCGGTATATTACATAATACATACAGCTGCCTGTATGCACACTAGTAGGCGTAACCATTATATGCCAAACGTCGAACTTGCGCGTGCAAACAATTTGAGAGGTACTCACGATTTTTTGTTTTCAAAGGTTCTTAGATTCGGACCTTAACCTTTACAGTAAGACGTTGCATGTCTCTACCCCAGTCGTCTGTACAGGAATGACTGAGCGAAGTTTATGTTGTGGGCTGTGGGTTGCATGCTTTTTTTTATTTGGTGACTGCCACTGTTTCAGCATTTGTTCATTTTTACAAGTAGATTTTTAGCATGCCAAGGGAACGTTGTCCGGAATGGTCAGCATAGGGAGGACAACTTCCTTTGCTCTACCAGTCAAACTCTTGACAAGACGCATCATGTTGTCTTGATTAGTCAGCCCACAAGCGTCAGTGAACTGACTGAACTGTATGATAAAACTTGCCCACTCGTCTGGATTGGCACTGAAGTTTGGAAGATCCTTTGGTATGCTTTGTCGAGCAACTTCTCAATGTTAGTAGTCATGTTGTCTATGCTACTTGATGGCTTGGGCTGATTTTGGAATGTCCATGTCAAAGGTTTGTTGTAAGCTGGAATTGACTGAATCCAGTCCCCCACGTGGTCTTCTGGTAATTGAGAGGGGCATTCTGGTGGCTGGTTGATGATGTCGAACATGTAGCTATCATAATCAAGGTCAGCTTGAGAATAACATTTGAATTCTTCTCCGATGCGAGCTTTTTGAAGTTCTAATTCTTTCAATAGTATTTCTTTCCTTTGTCGTCTAGCTTCTTCTTCAAGCTTCTGAATTTCAAGCATCGCTTGAAGTTCAGCTTGAAGAATACGTCGGCGCTTGGCGCTGTTGGTAGAGCCGTCACTCTTTCTTGAGCTGGCTACAGTCTGGTCACCCTTGATGGACTTTCCATCGTCAGGCTTAGCATCAGGGTGCCCGGTCAGGGTCACAGGGGCTTGTCCCGGCATCTCGTCTGGCGTTGCCCTTTTGGACGTCTTGCCTTGAGGTGCTGAGGAGGGCCCACTCACTCCTTGCTGTCTGGTCTTCCTCGTGTCAGAGGAGGTCGTTGCCGATGTCTTCGGCATTTTTTATTTCAGTAGGGTGGTACAAATTTGGTTCGAAGGTCCAAATGTTGGGGCGACAAAGGCGACAGTCGAAGGACCAGCTAATGTCTATTAGCGATTGAAGAGCAACAAGTTTATTAAATGAGGCGATAGTTCATGTCTCACTGGAGCGTATTGTAAGTTCGACTTGACAGTTAAGTGAGTTAGAATCGACTGAATGATAGAACAGTTAGTCTAGCTATTCTAAACATTTTGAGATTTAACAATAGAATCGCTTAGTAAATTAACAACTAGAAAGTGGTAATTATGGCAGCAACAGAGATAAATCGACAGTTAGCTGTTCAGAAAATTTAACTGAAACTAACCAATGCAATGCTGACGAAATTGCAGTCAATGTGGTCAAGAGTTCCTTTAAAACGGAAATATCCTTTCAAAATTGAGGAATTGATTTGTCTTAGCGACTAAATGACAACTAAAACATGTAAATGGATTTGAATGCAGGAATAATTTATGTATAAAACGGTCCTTCAACGTTTCCTAGCTTTAAAAACTTTGAAATATGTGACCTGTACGTAAAAAATTGTTAGATATGTGAGTACATATGTATATGTAAGAAACGCTCGAAATATGTACCAATATGTAAAATTAAATGTAGCTGAATCGCCATTTTTATGCATGAAACGTCTAAATCCGAAGTGAGGGACCGATACAATGAACCCCGAGAAATATGTAAAAACATACAAATCCGGTGTCTACAAATGAGTAACTCGCTTAATACTTCAAATTTGGTTTTCATTCACCATGGGAGTGGTTTGCTTATCAACTGCAACTGTGACCACCAGATGGCATTCAATGAATTCAAAGTTGCCCTTATAATTTTCATTTTGCTCAAAATCTTGATCATGAATTGATTTTGGTCCAATTTGAAGTGAAAGTTTGATGGCGCAGGTCGCGAATCTTGAGAATTTAAATTAAACAAGCGCTTTTTGCGCCAGCATACCGCCATGAATAACGCTTAAATTGAAATCACAATTAGGATATTAGAATTTTCGAATATTTCTCCGTGTCTTGCAGCCTAATGGGTAATATGGGCGGTTTTTATCGTAAGCCTAAAAATTTTGGCCAAGTCTTTTTGAGCATCTTTACTGAGCAGGTTGAAGCTGTGAGCTTTTCTTGCGGTATCAAGCTACCAGTAAAATGACTGGAATAACAAGCTTGATGGGCATCCCATTAAACTGTGGTCGATTTAGATTATAGTGCTTGCCATCGGTCGGAAGTCAATTACAAAATTATTCGAATGAAGACACAATTAAATAGGGGTTCTATCAGCCCATGATTATCTCAAAGCATAAAGTCTGCAATGGAAAATTTGGATAACTGGTTTTTTTTCCGGGATTAAAGTATGATGGTCTCATTGTCGTTGTTTATTTGTTCACCTTAAAGTTGCGCTCAGTAAAGAACATCCTGGTTACGAGTTCCACGCGGATTCGGGGTCCTTGAACTATGTCACGCAATCCCTTGCCAATTAATTGATGAAATACAAGTGTAAATAAGGATTTGGTCACAACATTCAACCATTCCTCCTGAGGTGAGACAATCACGACCTGCCATTGTCTACCTACCATTCCACTGCAACATTTTGTTGCTTGCTCTAAATGATTAATAAAACCCACAAGCACAAAGAACGCCCAGTATACTGCTTAGCAGTTGCTTGGCCAATTCTTTTCCCTCTTGTAACTTTTTTTCCACATCAATTTGGATTAAGTACAAAAAATTTAAGAGTAAGAATTGCTCATTCACTTCTTAAGCTGAAGCAGCCTAGTGGACAAGTCAATTGCGTTTCTTAAAATCAATTTTTATTGACGCATTACCACAAAATGGAGAGGACAAATGCAGCAAGTGATTAGGTAAGTCTATTTTTAAATGCTTCTTGAGTTTAAAAAACTGGAGTTGAAACTGCAAACAATTTGTTATAATTTTTCATGAAAAGTTGGACAATCAAGGAAAGCAAGTGAGAGAGTATCGCCTTGGCTTTCCCACAGTAAGACAAGCCGTCACCTTTGACACTTCAGCAATAAGTGCTTGTCCATTTTCTTGCAGATTTTGAGAAACATTCTTCAGCATTCTTTTGAATTTCAGCCTGTACACCTAGACAACACCTGCCACTGTTTAACTTTAAAGCTTCAACGGACAAAGTGCACTGTAAAAACCTGTCAATGTTTACTGTAGCTCACAACCGGCTAGAGTTTTGCGTTCTGGGTTGCAAAGCAGATTTCAGTCTTGCGATTTGGCACCAGTGAATAGTTCAACCCACGAGCATACCACGGGCGACCGATTGGCTATGAACAGGCACTGGGCGCCCGCGCCCGTAATGAGTAATGAGTTAAGGTGACCGGTATGTTTCAATTGTTTTTATATGTTTCAATTGTGATGTAGCATTAACTGACACAGTCCTTGAATTAGCATTTTTTAGTACTACGGAGCAGTATGTTTAGCTAGTTTTATGTTTTAAGAAGCCCACAACATGGTATATTTTCTGCAAAGCTGGAAACCAATACTCAATGCAAGCCTAATAAACCTTAAGCATGTAGCAACAATAGGGACTTAACAAAGATTTCGTACTTTAGAAAGTTACAAGCAAAAAAAATATGCCATCACTAATAGCACTAAATGCAGTGAGGATCAATTGCTTGTCAATATAATACATCCCACAAATTGGAATCCGTGCTGCTCTCAAGGATCTCGCAGATATCTTCAGCCATGTCCGCATTTTTTTGTTCTCAAGGACATCTGCTCTTGTTGTCATTGTGTGAATAGTGCCCATTGCCTTTGAAGAGCCCGATTCGACTTCTCCCCACGAGCCCAGAAGGACAACGAGAAGAACGGCAGCGGTGAGTCCTAGAAATCCAAGTGCTGTAGCAACAAGGCCGTCCAAGCGGATCGCTCCGTAAACACCGAACATCACAATGAACATGAACATGTTCTGCGAAGCTGCACTGACTATCCAGTAGACGTGGTCCATTGCGCCCGTTTGCAGTTGAAGCACACGATACTCACGAATGCGGTCTTGAGGACGACGGAAAGCTTCTGTACACAAGTCACTACTGTCGTTTTTCCTGAGCCAATCAAACACAATATAAAAATGTCTCATGTCAACTTGAAATAGCGCATTATGCTTTTAAATTTTACCCCAGTTCTTTAATGACATCCAAGAACGCCAACAAGATCCCCAGGTTGGTGAAGGCGATAGCAAATGCACTCGCCGAGTAGCATGTATAGTAGTATGTGCAGAATAGAATGCACACAGGGACCTGTAGAATTGGATTGCCAGAAATCAGCGATGAAACATGTTCGGGGCTGTCCAGATGCGCCAAGCCATACAGAGTGAAGAGTATCCCGTCCACAGCAAGTCCATAGTACATGAATTCCATGAAGATTCCACCAATTTTGGCTGTTTTTGACGGTCGTGCAGTTTCCCTCACGTATTTTTCTACAAGTAAGACAAACAAAAATCTTAAATTTTGTAAGAGTTTAAAATTTGTTTACTTTACCTTCAAACATATTGAGATAGCTGATGGAGCTCCTGACGTAATTTGAAAGATCTTCCCTCGCCCATATCATTGTGGCATGACACAGGACAGGACCGGAGAAGAGAATGGAGGCGAAAACTGTGATAGCTTTGTTTGAGACGGGCTCTTCAGAGGATAAGTTGACCCGAACAGATTGAGCCAACAGGAAAATAAAATATGCAGTTGAGAAAATGACGAAGAAAATCCAGCCGAGGATTTGAAGTCGGGATTTGGTGAACTCCGGGTATCCTTTTGCATCCTTCCAAATGTATGGATGGCAACACATGCGTTCCCCAAGTTTGACGCCCTTTCGCATGTAATTTAAAGCCCTGCTGGTAAGCAGTTTACCGCGGTGACTGCCGCTTCGTTGTAACTCGATATTGTTCTCCGTCGAGGCCATGTCACTCAACTTTTTTAAGTGTATTCAGTTTGGTTCCAAGTTCCGAAGAAATGAATGCTGCCAACTTTGGTGAAGATTTTGGTTTTATTCTACCTAAATAAGTTAAAGCGCGCTAAATGAAATATGCAGAAAATGGCTTCAATTTATTTCAGATAAGAGAAAGGTATAAGTGTCGCTCTACAGCAGCGTTTGTTAATTACACCAGATAAGTGGCTATGTCCTGTCATTAAGTATATCTTCTACCTATTTTGTACCGTTTGGATATGTCATCAAAATTTTGTCAAAGCAATTACTTAAAGCTTATCGCTTAATGATTCGTCCAGCCCATGGAATAATTATTGTCGTTTATCAAACGACAATATTTAACGATACGGCTTTTCAACTCGACTTCTATAGATGGGATAATTTTACTGATTGTTGGCAAAATATTGGTTGGAGCTCTATTTATGTAAAAAAAAAGTTTGCATTACGTGCAAAACTTAAAGAAGGCGTGCAAAGCGTTATTGCTGGATCTCGCAACTGCCATCATGTGATTGTAGTTAGAAGTCATATACTATGATCTTCGCATGTTTCAGTGGGCTGACACCAGTGTTGGGCAAATCCAAATGCGAGGAAACTTTCCGGAAAGTTTCCGGGAATCCTTGGGAGTTTTGGGAATCTTATGGGAAACATTGGGAATCTAGCAATATCTTGAAGTTTACTGAAATTCCTGATGTTTAAGCTGACAAAATTTCAGCATTAAAAATGCCTGGCAATGTCGATTGCTTCTTCAGCCCTCGGAGGTAATATCTCAGATTGATGCGATAGGTCAATCAGATTTACTCGCCCTCGGTATTCTAGCCAGTTGAACAAAAGCAGAAAAGGTCCATTTCTGCAGATTTATCTGATTTCTTGGCTATTATTTTAGCCCATTTTAATTCTAGTTGTAATATGAAGTTACATTAATGATTTGTTGGTACAATTATCTTTTATTTATTTTAAAGTGTAATTTCCCCCCATTCCCTTTGAAGATTTGAAAATTCGATCTCTTTTGGTAAGTATGTGTCATCAGGATGTTTTCATTTCAAATCAAAACTTAATCTTAAGCAAAACCCTGAGATTTGGCCATGTACATTAAGCGATCTTTATAACACAAAGGGACTCTATTAAAGTCAGTTGATATGACGTAAATTTCGTTATTTCGGAATTATTATTGCCCACAAAATGAAGATTCCCAAGATTTCCATGAAGGTTTCCATAGATCATGATTCCCAAAGTTCCCTGGCTTGTGGAAAACTTCCGGAAAATTCTCGGGAATTCCAGGCAGTTGCCATTTGGCAAGATTCCCATTCTCAACACTGGCTGACACTAAGATATTATCATAAATGAAGCTACTGAAATTAGACAAAATAATACTGTAATAAATTTGACGAAAAACATTAAGAATAACTTACGGGCTCTTTTGCTGCTTTAGTGCCTTTGCATGATTATACCTTTAACTAATATTGAAGTTATTATAGCACAGCCGAGAGGTGTTGGCATTCCAGGTAGTGGATTGGTTCTAATTAAGCTCAATGTTATTGTGGCTGTATTTGATTGTGGGTATTTATCCCTATTACTTCTTACTGCTCTCCACTTTATAACAATCTGGACATAATCATGGAAATTACAGGAAATCACCATGTCTCCGTCTTCTTTAGTAATTATACCCATAATATTCCTAATGGAAAATTAACGACTGCCACCAATGTCTTCTCAATGTTCTAGCCGCATATTAAGTTGGTGGTAGCAGAGGAAAGTTCCTACAACTTTGCTACCTTGCCTTGAGACTCCGCAATCAATATCATTTGTCGTTGCGTCACTACCATCAAAGGATAAAGTATTCTAAGAAAAAAGCCTTATAAATCTACAGTAGAGTTGGGCAAATCGTGTACATACAGTTATATTTCTTTATTAAAAACACCCTGAGGTATGAAAAGCTCAGGTGTAGACATCTATACAGTAGAAGACGGGGAAATGAAACTACAGTTGGTAAAATAAGTTTAGGCAAAACGAGGTTTCGTTTGGTACGTGCTACTACTAGTCATACCAGTGAGGTCCCACACCCATAAAATAAATACAACAGTTAGCCCAGCTAACGGGCTCTCTGAAGATGTCAACAACTCGGCGGAACTCCACAACCAGGCAGCCAGAAAACCGCCGCCGCACCCCAAAACAATGCAAAAAAAGTTTAAGAAATAATGCAGGACGGAGATGAGTTTGTAATTACAGCTAAGTCGCCGTCCAAGAAAAGTGAGATCAAATTCAAATCGGGTTGGGAGTTTGAAGAGTTGACTTGGGACGGGAGCAATTGCAAGATTAGCTGGGTTGGTTGTGATTGTTCAATCCTTAGCTTTCTTGTTATGTTCGAAAGCTTACTGAGGCTGCAATGAATCATTCGGGTAAGCGCTCTTATGCTCGTTATTATTTTAATTTGCAGTCCATTATTACTGAAGAGACTGACAACAGGCCGGTCCAAACTCAAATTTCATTTGTTTAAATGAAAACCAACATTAAATTACTAACTCAAAATTACATGTTTTTACAATGGCGTAATCGGTTGCGCGACTGCCGCACCGATAGGTGTAATGCATCAACAGTAACAGAGGCCTGTGCTGCAAACGACCGTTGCGTTATCCCTGCTTGTAAGTAAGTAACTAAACAAAGACGGGTACCCTATTATGGCCAAAGCGATCATTTCCGCCAAAGCGAAGCAGTGATAGATCATTTTTATGTCTTCCCCTGTGATTTTATTCAAAAATTTATGGCACATGGAACTGTTATTTCATCATGCCGTCTTCATATGGACAAAGGACTGATGGATTTGTTGATCAAGTTCAGTTGTTAGGCCCACTTGAGATGATTATTTTTTATCTGCAACGAAATGAAATTGACATTGATGATTATGACCTGAATAAATGCATGTGTTAAGAGTGTCTTAAACTTCAGCAGTATATACGAATAATACTTCTTGTCTATGAACTCGGAAGGGAGAGAAATCACAGGATAACAGAGATGCCAGGATTTACAGGTAAACGGACCTGCGTGTAGACGCGAGTGCAAGTGACACCGTTGGCTGTAAGTGTCATGGTCATCTTATCGCCTTCAAATTCTCGTACAATTGTCGTTTCTTTACCTTTACAGCATTGAGTTTGGAACAGTTGCTGGTCATTCTTTTGAGTAATTCGGGACTGAAAATAAAATATTGAGTTAAAGACATTTGAAAATTGAAAGTACGTTCTCTTAACCGTGGACCATAAAGTTTAACAACACAGCCTGACTTAAAATGACAAACCTTGCACTTTCTCCCGTCGCCAGTTATCTCATCAAACTCTTGATCCAATTTGAATTTGATCTCGGTCGTCTTGAACGTTGTTACAGTTGTTATGATGTACTCGTCTCCGTCCTGTTTGATTTCCGTGACGGGCGTTGCATTGGCAGCCATCTTCCTCGTCAGATAGTTCACCCCTGCAAATTAGTTGTCAAGCTCATAAAATGCTACTGCAAAAAGTTAGTGGTAACAACAAAAAGCTTACCGAGCGCGTTTAGATACTCGTCAAAGTTCTTGCTTTCGCTCAATGAGTACTTTCCTAAGAAATTCATAATGGCACAAGCAACAAATTTGACAGAAAGCTTGAGATTATGTTCAATAGAGCTACAGTACCTTTTCAATTCAAAGTAACTGAAAAGACTGACTTCACTGTCAAGTTAAATGCGTTCTTATTGTCGTCAGTTTATAAATATCTTGGAGTTTGGAACTGGAACAAACTTGAGCAAATAAACTTACAGAACGGCCCTAAGGGGCAATCTGTTCCCGGCGAATGAGATGTACTGGACAACCCAATGAAAACAAGGCAGACCTTTAACTTGTTTGGGTCTGATAACTTTTGATTACTTTGTAGCAACAAGCAAAGTGAGTGTCTTTCCTCAGGCGCTCAGGGCCCTTTTTTCCTACTTATTTATAAGTTGAGCCTATTTCCAGCTACGAGCTTACATGTGTATTTTTAAATTATGTCAGTCCTGAGGCACCTACTAACACAGTCGTTTTAGTCTTGTAAATTTCTTTTACTTTAATAGCACGTCAGCTCGATTTCTGTTGTTGTAGCCTGAATCTTATACTAAAAAACAACTTAAAAGTGTATTGAATCCTCCCAAAACAATTTGCAGTATGGTTGTCCTTGGAAAGTACCAACTGACCATGAGTGAAAACTATGATCAGTACCTGGACATTATTGGTGAGCTTACTGTTGTGTCTAATTTTGTATTTACATTTAAATCAATGTATAAATTCATTTGTAGGAGTCAGTATTATGGATAGGGAGATGACGAAAGCTGAAAAACCTACCGTAGAAATAAAGCAGGACGGAGATGAGTTTGTTATTACAACAAAGTCAGCGTCCAAGACGACTGAGATCAAATTCAAGTTGGGTAGGGAGTTTGAAGAGGTGACTTGGGACGGGAGCAATTGCAAGGTTCGTTGCGATTTTTTTTGGATCTTTAGCTAGCCAATTATTTTCTTAAGCTCATTGAGGCTGAACTGGATTATTTGGCTAAGCGCTGTTGTGCTCATTATTTTATTTTCCAGTCCATTATTACTCAAGAGACTGACAACAGGCTGGTCCAAACTCAAATTTGTAAAGGCAAAATACGGCACATTGTACGTCACTTTGCTCACAATAAGCTGACCATGACACATACATCAGAAGGTGTCGTTTCCACGCGTATCTTCACTCAGGTAAGTTTTTATCCCACTTACATTTATATATTTGTGTTAAATTATCTGCAATTCTCATCATGATTAATTTCGTTGCGTTCCAGGTGAAGTAATAAGTCCACCGCCCAAGGTGCTCAACTGCCTCGGCCACTTTTTTAGTCCTTTGTCCGTGCAGAAGACAACGGTTTATTCTATCAAGTTTATGTGCCAGAGTATAATTAATTCATTTGTTCGGATCAGTTAGACCTGTGTAAATAATTTTTTTTATTTACAAACTATTTTCTAGAGAGCCTCCAAAGGCCTTGGATATAAATCCAGTTGAGCCCGAAATGGGCAAAAATTCTCTCGCAAAGCAACACATGTGCTGCACCAATTAAACTAACAATAAGGAGCAAGAACGTACTTGACAAATTTTGCAAATCTAAAAAGCTTTTCCTTTTCAATCCCTCATCCAAACTAGTTGGCAAATTTCCCAAACTTTTCCGCCATAGTTTTGCTTTCAAAGTAAAGTTTCGACAGACCATCTTGTTCCATTGGCTTATCAAACCAAAAGACCTGAATCGATCCAACATTTCGTCGAATAAATCTAAATAAATTGAATTTTTTTGAAAGGCAAACCCAGTCCAAAATGAGACGAGCTCTTTTGAAGGTACAAAGCAAGGCTGTAAGCCTTGAGAATAACTCAAATTTTTCGACTTGTAGACTTGCGTTGTCAAAAGCCAAGACACGCAAGCTGACATTGAATCTTGAATCCCACTGCTGTAGCATTTTTCCACATTTGGTTCCATTACAAATCGCTGTCTTATTCCTCTAACAAACCCACCAACTTTAGCCCCATCAAAATATTGAATGGCAGTTCCAGGGTGGTCTTGAAAAATAACTTTGTAATTGCGCATGTTGTCCAATTCCTCAAATGTTCTCGGAACTTGGCCCAATTTTGGGAACGAGAAGTTTGTCACGAGGTCGCTCTGATAGAAAATGTGAAGCACCATCGTGCTCAGCAGCCAAGCTCCAAAAAGGCACATGGATCCCACTGGGTTATCTATCTTCTTGAAAGCTTGATCGACTGCAATGCGGTAAGAAATCGAAATGGATGTACTGATTGAAACTTTTTTCCTTAACTTAAAACACCCGTCCAATCTGCGGTTAGAGTTCAGAGCGAAAAATCCCACAGCTTGAACAACCAAAAGAGTTACCAGAAGCAGAAACCACACTTGAGTTTTAAACGGTAACAAAATAGTTCCAAATCGAACTAAAATTTCAGGACATTTCGTTACAAACTGAATCCCATCTGGTTGGATTGCTGCAAAATCGATCACTCCATACCGTTCATAATTTCCACTGACTGTCATTCCAATCTCAAATTTTCTACTAAAAACGCCGCCAGTCATTCCTGTCCATGTCCCATTTTTATAAATCCCAGTGCCGCCTGTTGTAATTATTGACAAGGCAAGTGAAAAGTTGAACTGTTGACTTATTGTTGTGAGGGCTTGGTAGCTCGTCCCACCTTCAATCTGGCCCTTGTTGTAAACAAAATGTAGGGAAAGGCTCATTGCAAGAACATTTAGAACTTTGCCATTGAAATTTCTATGACTTAAATCGCAAAATCCAACAGTTTGCATCACAGTCGACAGTAAAGACTTTGTAGCTGTAGAACCCGTTGGGATTTGTGTGGTTGCAGGCAGCCAGAACTTGAATCTGAAGTATTTGGCGATGAAATCTTCTACTGTTAAATTCAACGCATCTAGTTCATTGGTTTTCGTGTCTATTAAAGTTCCAAAAAACACAAAGCAATCTTGATGTGGCCTTCCAAAGTTTCTCAAATCTACCAAAAGCTTCATTAGATCTTCAGTGGGCCTTTCGACATCAATAAAGTAAATGGAGCTGTGTGACAAGAAACGTTTTGTTGGTAGAAATCTTCCTGCTTTGATGTCTTCTTGATTACTAGGGAACTTTTTGACATATTTTGTAAAGGGTTCGCTTAACTTATTAAGAGTTATTTTGGCGTTTGATGTAATAAGAATGTAATCTTTTAATTCATGAGAAGTGCACAAGTTAAGGGCGTTTGAAGTAACGAATACAACTGTCAAGACTAAAAACAGTGAAGTAACCATAACGGTCGTTGTTTAGAAATGAAGAAATAAAATAAATTAGTTACCAAAATGTAGCGAGACGTTTTAGTATTGGATACAATGTGAGTTTTGACGTTACACGCTTAAAAGTTGTGACTGACATCGTGTCATTGACGTGCCGCCTTTGCAATGTATACACTGATGTTTGCAGACGATCATTTTCTTTGCTCGTGCTGTATTTTATTGGGCGTGACGAATAACACAGGGCAACTTACACAAAGGTCCATTCAATTTTTCCGACTATCGTTCTCTCAGCTTCTTGTTCGACAGTCATGGGTTTCAAAAAGCAATAATTCGGTCATAAAGAAAGCATAACTTTGTGGTATTTGTAAACATTAACTGGAATAATGTTATTATAGACTTTTGGATTAGCTACCAGAAATTACTGTTTATTTGGTTAAATATTTAATACACAAAAATTATCTGACGTGCACAAGCAACTGGCCGACTCTCTGGAAATTGGAACACCAAATTACACATTTAATATTTTGTAACAAACAAAGGAGAATGTCATGCCAACCAATCAGACAAAATTTCATGCCGACTAATCAGCCGGAATTATCGGCTATTCCAACCCGCCTTGCCATGTCTCTTATGACCATCTTGTCTCGAGTCTTTCTATCAACACAACTGGCACCACGTGAATCATGGAATGAATTAGGAACTCTACACTTGACAAGGTTACATTACAGCGAAGACATTCACGGTAGCCCAAAGGATGGACAATTAACGGGAAAGCAATTTTGGGATGAAGTGACGAAATGTGAGCCTTGACTTGAGAAGGTCGAACAGCTGCAAACTCTTAATGTCCGCACTGAATTGGTTTCTCATTCGTGTGGAAAGCACAATGAAGTCGTAAATGCTTGAGCTTTTGGAAATACTGGAAGCACAAGGGACATTGGAAGGACCTGCCAGAAGGGTTGTGAAGCTTGAGGTGGTTCTTTAAGGTTTCCTTGGTGGATAAATATTGGCCGCAACTAGCTACGGGACATTGTAAAAGGGTCTTGTGTTGACGAATGTGCTGTTCCAGGGCCTTGCTGTGCTTTCCAATGTATGCGCAGCTTCTTATGTTCAAACAAAGTCGCAGATGTTTTGGATTTATGAAGGCAGCCCGGAAAATCACATTCAAATGGACGCTTATCGCTGTGTTTCTACTTGATGTGATTATTCAGAGCTTGTTCCAGTTTGAACACCATATCACAGTCGTCAACTGTACACTTGAAAGGTCGCTCACCAGTGTGCACCCTCATGTGATTTATTATAACTGCTTCAATTTTATGTTCGTAGCCACACATTTGGCACTTAAAATTCTTATTTTTTCTCCCACGGACCCCTGCATGTTGGCATCGAATGTGAACTTTTAAAACGTCAACAGAATCAAATTTCTCACTGCACAAATTACACTTGAGAGATTTTTCCATTATTACTTGAGATGCTCTTCTTTAAACTGCAGTTGCTTGAGAATTTTTGAGAAATGAGACGGCAGAGAATGCAGGCATTTGGGCTGATGAGCCCAAGGTGAATGTTCCTATACTGTTGTACTGTCAGCGGTTAATTTCAGAAAGGTAAAAGTTTATTTCAAGTTTCCTGGCCGTGACAACGACCTTGTTTACAGCCTTTCTATGGGCAATCAAGAGGACTCGAAGATGATGGAACGTTCATGTTTTCTAAAGTAGCGGCATTGCTTGCCTTCGCAAAGTTCCCCGACCTTGCTGTCAGTCTGAGCATCACTTCGTATGCACCTCCTCCATGTGAGTTTTTAAACTTTAATCTTTATCACTTTCGCAATGTAACAACGAACTGTTCTTGTCGAACTTTATTAATTACAGTTTGAGCATTTTTATTGTGTAGCAATGACCTACTGGAAGCCTTGCGTGTAAGCAGCCAGTAAAGTATTGGCGTTTTTTGTCACTTGAAAACTGCTAGCCTGATTGAGGCACTCTGGCTCCTTGCTAAATATAACTGCCTTTTTCATAATCCTCTTACTTTGACACTTAATTATGAGTACCTGATCTTTTTTCTTTCGTCAAGTCACTCGGTTCTAAATTTGAGGGAAGGGCAAGAAAGGTGAACAGCTGAGCTGAATATCCAGCCATGAGCCCAGTCAACAAGACGAGCTCCTCAAGGCAACATTTCCCAGCTGAAAAGTTTGTCAAATCATGTTTCTTTTGAGCGTGAGCAAGTCTTGGCTTTGGACATTGCTAGTCCTTCAGCTTCTTCGCGTGTTAATATACCCAACAAATGGACGCCCTTCATTTGAGGACGAAGACGTTACTGACGAGGACCAAGAGTTTGATCAGGATCAAGTCCAGGCGGAGGACTGGGATTATGATGAGGACGGGACGGATCAACAGAAAAGTGCTGGTGATGTCGGTAAGGGAAATTTGTCTAATTATTCTAGTTACCAAATTTTCATCTAAAATATGTGTGGCAAATTATGTAAGACACTTATAAAACTATATATGTTGCTGAATATTTACAGGCTGCTCTTTGGCCGGTAGTGACCTGCGCTCAAAGTGTGAAACTATAGTGGAGTGTTGCAGGACTGTCCAATGTCACAAACTGGGATACACTGCGGCCTTTTGCAACGCCCTTTCCGATCTCAATAAGCGACAAGAAGTAAATACGTAGCCTAGTCAGTGACAAGATCGTGGAATTGTGTACCGTTTATGATTACGACGAATAATTTTTTGAACAAGGCCTAACTGCACTTTTAAATAATAAATTACTAACATTACTAAGCTAAGACGCTCCGGTACACCAATTAAATGTTAACCAAATTACAATTCAAACACTTTATGACATGACAAACTTAAGAAAATTTCATGTGGACCAATCATACATAATTAAATTCGAGTAAACCTCGCCAATCGTAATCGTTGCCGCATTGGGATTCCCCGTCGGAACTTGCGGCATCACGGAAGAATCCGTCACTCTAAGTCCTTGAATTCCAATGACACGTAACTGAGAATCAACCACCGCACCGCATGGGGACTGTCCACCCTTCCCATGGAACAAGTCCCAGCTTGATGATACCCAGGCACTGTTATACTTCGATGGTAACACTCCCAGTAGCTGACGGCTACTGGGAATTACTCAGTGACGCTGAGTAATTCATTATCTTTGCAGCCAGAAAATGGCTCGTACAAGCTTACGCCCAACTTTTGAAAACTGTAGTATTTTGCATAAGTTGAACCGCTGTTTTGGCACCCTCAATCAACACCCTAACATCTCTACGATCTTCGAGGTAGTTTGGATTGAAAGCTAATGGAACAAAAGGATCACCACTTTCAAGTCTAGCCTTCTCGCGACTAAATGGCCGAACGTTCCAGTTGGAAACATAAAAAGAAAAACGACCATCATATGGCCTGAAGAACGTATTCGCAACTTCGTCTTTCATGTTGGAAAACCGTGCAAATTCGAGATCAAGAAATCTCCCGAAATCCGTTCCAAACCAAAAGAATTCTGCATCTGTCCAATCACGCTGAGAGAGCTCACCTTGAGCAGCAGTGGGAGTGGTAAGAAAATCTATAGCCCGAACACTTGAAGAGCTGAGAGGACCTGTTCTGTATTTTAAATCGTCCTTCAAGGCTTTAACTATCACCAGTTTGTCTTCTAACGGCGATCGAGCGGGTCCAAATTTGAACATACCGATAGCGGATGCAACGTGGTCGTGGAGGTTCTTCCCAACTGGAGAATCAGCTACAACAGGAATCTGCCATATATTTTACCAGTCAGTCATACAATTATAAAAATGTTTATTCGTGCGTTATGGTATACTCGCCTTGAATTTTGTTAGCTGTTCTTTGGGTCCAATGCCCGACAACATGAGAATCTGCGGTGAGCTAAGTGTCCCAGCAGAAACTACATTAGTAATAATGGGGAGATCTCTAAAGTGTAGTTTGTGCAGTGAGGAATTTGATTCTGGTGGCACTTTGAAAGTTCACATTTAGCTCCAACATGCAGGGGTCCTTGGTAGAAAAAACAAGAATTTTAAGTGCAAAATATGTGGCTACGAATGTAGCCAGGGAACAGTTTTAATAAACCACATGAGGATGCACACTGGTGAGCGACCCTTCGAGTGTACTTTTGATGATTGTGATATGACGTTCAAACTGGAGCAAGCTCTGAAAAGCCACATCAAGTTCAAACACAGTGATAAGCGTCCATTCAAATGTAACTATCCGGGCTGCCATCATAAGTCCAAATCATCCTCAAATTTGGTAGAACACAAGACAAGGCACAGTACTAAACGGCCATTTGCTTGCCCAAATGTTGGATGTAGTTTTCGTGCTAAATCGAGCAAGGACAGCACACAACATTTTAAATGTGTTCACAGTGCGGCTAAACCGTTTACTTGTTCTCAGTGCGAGTACAAAACGGCTGTAAAAAGCCAATTGAATCTCCATATGAGCCGTCGTCACTCAACAAAAATAGACTTTAAATGCAGCCATCCACAATGCACAGAATCTTTCAAGAGCTTGATTAACCTAAAAAATCATTTTAGCAACCGGCACGAAGAAAGGACCATGGAATGTGATCATATCGGCTGCAAACGAAAATTTGGAAGCGCCAACGCCCTTCATGGTCACAAAAAGATTGTTCATTCAAATAAAGTTTATGCATGTTCCAATCCAGAGTGCAATTACAGTACGAAGTATAAGTGCAACTTAGCAAAACATGATGATCGTCCACGAAAAGGGAAAGGAGAAGTTTGCATGTTCGGTCCAAGGCTGCGCATACATTGGAAGGCACAGCAAAGCCCTGGAACAGCACATTCGTCATCACGAGACCCTTTTACAATGTCCCGTATCTGGTTGTGGCCAATATTTGACTACCAAGGAAAGCATAAAAAAAACACCTCAAGCTTCACACCTTGAGCTACGATCGATGTGCATTTAATGTGAAAGGATACAATTTGAGCCGTCATGCGCGCATTTCCTTGACCTGTCGTTTCGATGCTCGCTGCTTCGTTCAAAGTAGCATCAGAGATGATCTGCTATTTTAAAGTTTTGTCCACGATTTCTCCGTAGGACATTGCTATTGATGTCCTACGTGGTCATTTTTATGCGTAGGACATTTCCTACGCTCCTACGCCGTGGTTGCGCCACTGGTGCCACATTAGAAACTTACTAACATTCTGGCAAGTTAAGACATGACTTGCCATTGGCAAGGAAAACTTGGGAAGGAAAGTCTGTTCGAGTTGGGCAGCAACATGGACTACAATCCTCCAGATAATATTGAGGTAAAAGTTTATCAAGAAATTGGACTATTTGAGCTGTCCAAGTCATTTGAGATTCAAAACATTTTTGGTGCTATAACTTTGAAATTTTTATTCTTTCTTGCAACCTTCAGATGCCAACTTCAATGATTCAACTAAAAAGCTCGGATGGATTGATTTCTGAAGTTGAGGTCAAAGCGGCCAAGTTGTCCTGGTATATCAAAGAAATGCTGGATGACCTCGGTGTGGAAGAGAATGAAGTCATTCCGATACCTCAGAATGCTCCGGAAATCAGTGGGGCTATACTTGGAAAAATCATTCAGTGGGCAAGCCACCACAAGGTAATGCTCCCAACTTAAATAGATTTGAATGGTAATTATTATCCGATTTTAATAATCAATTGTAATAAAATTTTTATTCAGGATGACCCTCCCGCCGCTAAGAATGACGAGAAGAAGGTAAAGCCGACGGATGACATGAGCAGTTGAGATGCCGAGTTTCTCCAAGTTGTTGAACAATCAACTTTGTTCCAAATTATTCGTGTAAGGAATTTAGGCGTAGCAAGTTTTTTTTTGCAATAAAACAAATTTCAAGTCATAAATTTTCTTTTGCAGGCGGCTGATTATTTGAGAATCAGAGGTCTCTTGGATCTCACTTGCAAGACAGTTGCGAAAATGATCAAGGGGATGTGTCCGAGTGACATCCGTCAGAGATTCAACTTTCAGGATGATTTCATTGAAACTATCGGTGTGTTGAATATAGTGCTGGCAGCTGCAAAGCTCGCATTGTGAATATTAAGTTCCCTGCAGTGGGGGCAGAGGGAACCGGGAAAAAGTTTTCTTCTTAGCGGCCATTCAACAATTACATCATCATAAACATGGGTGTATCCTCGAAGCCTCCCGTTTATCGTATTAGCGTACATACTAAAATATGTGGGCTGAGTCACAAAATTCCAATTTGATGACGTCACTAAATTCTAGTAGACTAAATTCCACTGCTAATTACAGCTGTAGAGTGAATGAATTACTACAAGGCGCTTCATTCCATTTCTGTTAAAAGCTTGTGAGACATTCTGACTTCATCTGAAAAACGAAACTCTCAATATCGAGTGCTGTTCAACTTCCAACTCATTAAAAGTTCTGCAAGATTACTTAAATTCTCTGCCGTCTCATTGCCAGAATATTCTCAAGCAACTGCCGCTTCAAGATTACCTCAAAAACTAAACGTAAAAATGGAAAAACCATTCAAGTGTAACTTTTGCAGTGAGGAATTTAACTGTGGTGCAAATTTCAAAGCTCACATTAAACGCCAACATGCAGGAGTCAGTGGTAGAAAAAAGAATTTCAAGTGCCACATGTGTGGCTACGAACATAAAATTGAAGCAGTTATAATAAATCACATGAGGGTGCACACTGGAGAGCGACCCTTTAAATGTACTGTTGATGACTGTGAAATGGCGTTCAAACTGGAGCAAGCTCTGAATAGTCACATCAAGTTCAAACATAGCAATAAGCGTCCATTCGGATGTGATTTTCCGGACTGCCTTTATAAAGCCAAAACGTCCTCGAATTTGTCTATACACAAGAAAATACACAGTATTGAACGGTCATTTGCTTGCCCAAATGGTGGATGCATTTTTCGTGGTAAATCCAAGAAGGACTTCACACAGCATTTTATATGTGTTCACAGTGAGGCTAAACCGTTTGCTTGTTCAGAGTGCGCGTACAAAACGGCTGTAAAAAGTCTATTAAAGCGCCATATGATTCGACACTCAACAAAGAGAGACTTTAAATGCAACCATCCACAGTGCACATTTCCTCACTGCATGCCAGCGTTGCTTTCCCTTTCATTGTCCACCCTTTGGGCCACCATGAATGTCTTCGCTGCAATGTGACCTTACCAAGCGCACAGTTTCTCATTCATTCCATGACTCACGCGGTGCCTGTTGTGTTGATAGGAAGACTCGAGACAAGATCGTCATAAGAAACTTGTACAGTTTCAGGTTTTGTAAAACTTGAGCCAAAGTAACTGACTTGTAGCAATAAATTCCAGTTGAACATGTTATCTGATAAAATAAAATAACTTTGTGAATTCCATACATTTCTTGTGCTTTTTGGTGTCTTGCTAAATATAACTGCCTGTTTTCATAATCCTCTTACTTTGACACGGAATTACCTTATCTATTTTCTTTCGTCAAGTCATTAGGTTCTAAATTTGAGGGAAGGGCAAGAAAGGCGAACAGCTCAGCTGAATATTCGGCCATGAGCCCAGTCAACAAGACGAGCTACTCAAGGCAACATTTCCCAGCTGAAAAGTTTGTCAAATCATGTTTCTTTTAAGCGTGAGCAAGTCAGGGCTTTGGACATTGCTAGCCCTTCAGCTTCTTTGCGTGTTAATTTACCCAGCAAATGGACGCCCTTCATTTGAGGACGAAGACGTTACTGACGAGGACCAAGAGGTAGATCAGGATCAAGTCCAGGCAGAGGACTGGTATTATGATGAGGACGGGACGGAACAGAAGAAAAGTGCTGGTGCTGTCGGTAAGGGAAATTTGTCTAATTATTCTAGTTACCAAATTTTATATAAAATATGAGTGGCAAATAATCTTAGACTAAATATGTTGCTGACTATTTACAGGCTGCTTTTTTGCCGGAAGTGACTTGCGCTCAAAGTGTGATTTTATAGTGGAGTGTTGCAGGACTGTCCAATGTCATAAACTGGGATACACTGCGGCCTATTGCAACGCCCTTTCCAATCTCGATAAGCGACAAGAAGTAAAGACGTAGTCTAATCAGTGACAAGATCCTGGAATTATACTACTACGACTAATATTTTCTTGAACAAGGCCTAACTGCACCTTAAAATAATAAATTACTAACATTACTAAGCTATGACGCTCCGATATACCAACAAAATGTTAACCAAATTACAATTTAAACACTTTATGACATTACAAACTTAAGAAAATTTTATTTCGGCCAATCAGCTAGAATTAAATGCGAGGCCACCTCGCCAATCATAATCGTCGCCGAATTGGGATTCCCTATTGGAACTTGCAGCATCACGGACGCTTGTGTAATACAAGGGTCACACTTTAAGTAGGAGCTTGAAGGGGATTCCCAGCAAAAGGACTTAAGTCAAGTTCTACTAAAAGTCAAAATTTGCTCTAAATTTAGAACAAGTGGGAGGTCGAGAGAGTGCACTGCTTCATTGAATGAACAAGCAATGAGCATACAGTCAAAGTGTAGAGCACCTGAAGGCAACATCTCGTACTCTGTGTCTTGTAGTATAATTTGTTAAGTCATGTCAATTTTTATTGCAAGAAAGCCTGGGCTTTGTACATTGCTGTCCTTGAGCTTTTGTGCGTGTTGTTGTGCCCGACAAATAGACGTCCATCATTGGAGGACGGAGACCCTGTGGAAGAGGACCAGGAGGCCCATCAATACGAGACTCAGGACGACGACTGGAGTGATGATGAGGACGAGGATGAGGACAATGCAAAAACCGCATCAGTTGAGGAGGATAGCACTATCGATGGTGAGAAAATTTTGGATTATTGTCATCGTATTTTATTGGTGAGATAATGTATAGAATTTTAAAATTAATGTCTTGTTGGCTATTTTTAGTCTGCTACAATGAGGAAGTAAGGACTTGGATTTGAGGTGCACAGTTACAATGAAGTGTTGCACCAGTTCACAATGTAAACAATTTGGTTATGGAGACAACAAGAAAATATTTTAAAGACGCTGAATTACGAGACAAATCGACATCCAAGAGTCAACAGCGCGTGGGATTGTTGGAATAAACCAGCAATGGAGTTGACAGACATTTTTTTTACATTTGTACTTTGCTCTTACTTAACTTCAGCATGAATTTTGTTCTGTTGCTAGTAGAATTACTCTTGACAACTTTTGGAGCTGCCTTTGTATAGTCGGCGCTTGAATTGAATTACTGGTAATCTAAAATAAAGGTTGGTGCGTACCTTCAAAGTTGTGGCAGTAGGTGAAAGAGCGTTGAATGTAGTCCGTCAATTGTTCTCTTGCCATAATCAATTGGATTTAGTAGAAGGAAAACTGGTGGACTGTTTCTCTCCTACAAACGAATCAATATATGCCTTTGAAAGGTTCCAGCGGAGTAATGTTTGCTCCGTAGCTAGGTAGCCTGGCGTATTATAACTTGAATTTCTGGAAGAAAGTTTAAGAATGCCATAAAAGGAGTGCCGACACGTCATACTGCCAATCAATACACGGCTTTGAAGGCTTTCAATCATTTAAAAGTGCTGACTTAAACGAACATCGTAGCAAAGCCCACACATAAAATACTACAGTAAAGTAAGAGAGGTAAAAGTCCTTCTGCCGACAAAAGTTTTCCTACTGCTCCTTCCCATACAAAAGAATCGATTGAAGCCTCTAGAATGCTCCAACGGAGGAATGTTTGCTTCGTAGCTAAGTAACCTGGAGTTTTATTACAACTTTTGAGTTTATGGAAGAAAGTGCCAGAGCGTCATAAAAAGAGTGTCTACATATGCCATACTGCCAATCATTTCATGGATAAAATGCTCTTTATTATATTGAGTGTTGCTTTATATAAAGAGAAATACAAAGCCGACACATAAAGCTCAGTAGATGCTCCGAGAATCTACGCTTAAGTAACGAATGTGCATACAATGCAATGTTGTAGGGGACTTTTTCATCCTTCAACAGCACCTTTGCCTTCCGCTTCCTGAAGATATACTACTTTGTTGTAGTTAATGTCACTACATACTGATTCTCAAGCATCCAATTCGATGCGAGATGATCCACGAAAAAGATTTTCATTAAGCGCAAGACACAATAGTTTACATGAACATCGCCAGCAGCTCGTGAAATAGAAGACTCGTACGTGATAATAAAGTTCAGGACAACTTTAAAGGGGAGAAAAGATATTTATTCGGTCCTTCTTGAAATCATCATAAATTCTGTCAGTTGTCTACCATTTTAATACGTCGGCGGTAATATTAAATGAGAAGCGGACGCCGAAATGCCGGAGAGAAAAAAGTGCTTTTACTGCTTTTATAAACTGCTCGCTCATGTATAAGAGCACTGCCTTGAATCGATATTAATGGTCACACAAGGGCGAGAAGTGAGGAGGCGAAAAAGTGTGCTAAGTGGATTACCCGTCGAACTACCGACGACGCTAGTCTTTTCTTTGCCGGTCTATTGCCTAGAAACTGTCAGTTGTCCAGTAATAGTAAATGAGACAGTGACGCCCGAATGTGGACGAAAGAGAATTAAAACTTTGCTCGCACTGCTTGTGGAAGTGTTCACCATAAGCTATCGATGTCTTGAATTAGTTATGAATGCCACATAAGCATAAGGAGTGAGGACAGAAACAAGTGTGTCGAGAGGTATAACCACAGTTGGATACGCGACACCGCCAGTCACTCCTCTAACTCCTATAGAAGCAGCCACAAATTTAGTGCAAATCCATATTGATGTTCAGTAGAACACAGAAAGGTGAACGACTGATTTAACCAAAGTGTCTCCTCGAACAGTGAAATGGTGAAGGCATCATCGCGAAAACAAAAGGTCGGGGGGGGGGGGGCGTCAATCCAAAAAGGAATACGAAAACCAAAGATTTCGAGCAATCGAAACCAGGATGAAGAACCAGAAGGTTTCTTATCTTCGGATATGGTGAAAAAAGTTGGGAAGATTGCGGAAACGCGTTGGAACAGCCTCATCCGAATAACCTCCAGGTTTCTGCTGATTCCTGTAGAGGTTGAAGAGGGAACAGGTCTCGTGCGACCTGCACCTCTAAATAAAAGGTTGCTACATTATAGCATCGCAACGTTGTACATGATTATCATGATCTACAAGCTGATCGTGACTCTGGATCGAGCATTCTCTCAGCTGGACCTATACACGTACATGTGTGCGTGTGGCTTC
>JAQIWI010000612.1:0-26425 GCA_034698825.1 Deuterosminthurus bicinctus | reverse complement strand
CTGGATTGTTATGTCGAAAAGATTATTGGAACTTTGTGTAATTTAAGAGCAGACGGGATGAGAGCTGAAGGGGATGCGCAAGTCATGTTGTCACCCAATGTTATTAATTATAGAATCTCCGTAACAGTGGCTCATAGTTGTCAAAAGTTTGACATTTTCCTGAGGTTCCTACCGAAGGTCCTATGTGCATACATGTGTAGCACACGGCCCTCAATCTCTTGTTCAGCGCAAAAGCGGCGGAAAAGGAGCTTGTGGGATGTCTGCGGTGAGAGTAGACGGGAAAGTTTCATATGATTAAGCCACGAATGCGAGAGGAGATGGGTACATTATGAGAAATGATTATAAGGCCTTTGAATACGACTCAGCTCTCCGTTTGCATTCTAAATGAGAAAGCTGTTTGATTGATTCGCTATAGAATTCTATTCAGTCTTCTATTATATACAGACCATATCCCCTAAGAGACCTGTTCTTATTTAAAGAAACCTAAGTTACTCAACGAGAGCTTGCTTGTTGTCATTCTGCTCTATACGTACTCTTCGGTCTGAATCCTGTTTGATTAGCAAGCCTCTTCTAAGACGGCTCACGGTCGTCTGCATTTCCATCTGACTCAGCAAATGAAATTCAAAGAGAAAAGTCAGTAATTACTATATTTTTTTCTTTGACTGCGAGCTGGATTAATTTTTAGCTGATTGGGATCTCCTTTCCTTCTAGTGAGGAAAGGGAACGCGTTTTTATTGTTATAGTATAGCCTAAATGGTGGGAGGATTGCTTGGTAATGACCATATTAGTATTGATTGAGGCGTCTACATGGTTTTGAGCGCAGGAAAATCCTGCAATTCTTAAGTGTCATAATGACCCGAGTCCTCAATGACTACTGCAGTATAAACTTCCGGAGATGACGCAGTAAGGAGACTAAAGTTCATTACAGGACCTAAACTTAAGATACAATTTGGTAGGGTGGTGGGATTTAAAGTTTTGTCTCAATTTTTAAAGGTGGTATAGCTTGGAGTTTCCACACATGTGAATTTACCTTGAGTACTAAAGCAGTAATATATCTGAACTTGAAGGAGTTCATCACTCATTTGATCCTTTTCATGTTGTTCTCTTGTGCTACTAACTTTGAGACTACTGCCGCATACTTGTGTAGAATAATTAAAGTGAGAGTCTCAGGGGAGGAAGAGGAAGATGCCATGAAGCGTAAGAATGCTTCGTCAAGCTCAAATTATTATCTTGCTCCTTACAAACCATCAAGATGGATTAGGATGATAGTGGCAAGGGAAAGTAGGGTGAGACAGATGCACATACTCTGTCCTTGTCTTAATCGCCCTGTCCTATAAAAGCTCATTAATTTCCTAGTCTTCCTAATTGTCGCCATGTGTAGGTATGCCCAGACCACAGAATTGCATGCGTTGTGCAAAATGTAAGACATACGTTGAGGATTGTGTCATAACTTGAAGAATTACAAGTACAAAAGTGAACTAGTGCTTGTAGAGATGGGTAGAGAAGAATGAAAGTTGGTTGGCAACGGCTTTTACGTAAACAAAGGTGCATTAATAATCATAAATCAATTTAATTTTCCGCCAAAAATCATGATTTATGCTTGAGTTTGCTTGGCAAAACTTTGCTTATTTATCAAAAATTCCCAAGGATTTAAGTGAGAGGAATATCCGGAGTGTGGAGAAGTGAGGGGGATGTGGTGCATTAATATAATGTGTAACTTTTGATTTATTTGTTACATGGCTGGCTTGTGTGGATGTGTGTAGTCACCGAAAAGGAGATTCGTCAATGGTAAGTCTCTCCCCTCTTTGACTTTTATTTCTGTTTTTGCACATAAAACTGGGCTGGGCTGGGATATTTCGGTTGTTGGCGGGTGTATTTTGTATTTAATACGAACGCAAGTTTAACACTAGAATACAGCCGGCAGTACAGAAATACCCCCAGGTGACTGTAGTAGTAAAGTGTTAAATGTGCAATCCTTTGCACAAAAGATCCCAGCGTCAGCTTTGACAGATCACTAGGATCGTTAAAGGGCGTACGATTTACGTGCTTACTCACACTTAATCCGTTTTGTTCCAGGCACAAGGGATTCCTCAAAGATTGCCCAAATGGACTTTTAACGGAACAGGTACGCTGTTTTATTAATTAATAACATGTTCACACGGACACCATATAAAACACAATGCACTCCACAGCAGCATTACAAAGTCCTTGAGAGAATGAAGGCGGAATTACTATCATCATCATCATCATCCTTCATTCTCATACACTGCAGGATTTCCCCACAAAAACAGACACAGAAGCCTGACTCTCCACATGAATAGTTCATTACGAATATGAAAGAGCAGAATCCCTCTGCTATTATTCAGCAAAGCCTGGGAAAGAGACTCAGAGCAGCTGCACCTTCCTTCCTTCCTTCCTCATCATCCATTCATCATTCTATCACATGATTCTACACAATGACATGTACTCTTTATGACTGCACTGCACCTACAATGACTACGCCTAAGAATATGAATTTGACTATATTTTCCAGGGTTTCATAAAAATCTATAAGCAATTCTTCCCGCAAGGAGATCCGACCAAGTTCGCCTCCCTGGTCTTTCGAGTGTTTGACGAAAACAACGTAAGCCTCCTTGCACTTGACTTTGATGATGGATTTGTCTGTTTGAGTGATTACTACTTGAACAGTTGCTACGGCCATTCATGCCGTTCTCTCTATTGTGCCTTTGCTTGACCTTATTCTTTTAGGATGGCTCCATAGAATTTGAAGAATTCATTCGAGCTCTGTCGATAACGTCAAGAGGAAACTTGGACGAGAAGCTACATTGTGAGTACTATGACGTCTCTTTAATCCTTTCTTTCCACATGTTTCTATGTTTAAATCGAGCAAGAGGATAGCTATAATGGCAGCCACATATCTCAATCATGTCTGTGTAATTAAATCTTCCCTATCTTTGTCGTCCTGGCCAAGCTCATTGCCAAGGAGATCAAAGTGCTTTTGTATGGCACGTTGTCAAGCGGAGCTAAATTTAGACGCGCGCTTCAGTTAAGTACTTTGTATAAGTCTTCCCCCGCAATCAAATCGATCATCCAATTAGATCACTGCCCCTCATTCCTCCACATGTCAAATGAGTCACACTTTGTGTAAGAGGATTAAACTGGGTCACATCACTCACTCACATGTTGCTTCCGTGGCGCATTTCCGACATAAGTGACCTCCTCTAAATGTCCGTCCGTGTGAGCAAACATAGTACATGTATCTCTGTCATAAACTTTGTTCAGCGCATGTTTGTACCAAAATTCCATGAAAATCCTGTGTCACACATAAAGCCTTTTTCCACTAAAACCTAGAAGTGTCATTTGATGACAACAGAGCTCAAGGGAAGCAGAGATCGATGAAGTGAAAGCAGGACAATGAGGACGATACAGATTAGGCAGCAAACTTGATCTGCCTGTTATGCTAAGCCAAAGTACAAAGACGAGGGAAAGAAGAACTGTAGGACAAACATGGGAGAAAGCAGTAAAAGCAACTGTTGAATAGACTCTTTGTATTTATTATGATACGCTCCAAACTTTTCGCACTGTAATGATCCATATCCTGACAACTTATAACCCAAGAAGATCCCTGAGACAGCCATACAAACTTTTCCCTTACTTTGACTTGACTTTAACTTTATCCTTCAAGGGCTGTCCCTGCTGTTGTTGTTAGTAGTTTACGACAACTCTCGTCATAGTGTATGATATGGTTATGCATTTGTTTGACGGTGCCTGGGTTTATGTTAACCATCAGGGCTTTATACTCCTCCTGATTCTTACTGATGATGACGTTGTAGAATTTTACGTCTACTACTACGGAGTCTGTGTCAACGCTTAAGTTGGACCGGGGTGGTACTCTTATCTACAAAATTGTTTGATCTACTCATAGCGCATAACCACGTTAGGTATTCCATGTTTTTCTTCACCTACTTTCACAATGTTGAAAATATTGGGGAAAGTATCCTTTTGATCAAAGGTGAAAGTATTTTTATGTGAACAAAGGTGGAAGTGGGTTTGTGCAGGTTAATGGAATTGAGTGAAAGTTGAAGTGGAAATTTATTGCTTTCTTTCTATTTTCTGGAACAGGGGCCTTCCGACTTTATGATGTGGACAACGATGGGTTCATTACAAGAGATGAAATGTACAACATAGTTGAAGCAATCTATCAAATGGTGGTAAGTGCACTTTCCATTTTACTTTCACCTGTAGAAGAAAGTCGGTGTAGTTTGACTGACACGATGTGGTTAACTGACGTCACTTTCACCAAGGCAACAGCAGAAGGTGAAAGCGAACTTTTGATGTTCAAGCGTCTGGATTCTAACGGTGGCAGTTGTAATGGTGACTTAGACTACAAACTTTTGTCACCGTTGCAGCTGGTTGAGAAAACCGATAAACCTGCTAAAATAGCTCAAGTTAGGGCACTGAAAGTAGCATTAAAAATGCATATCTGGTCATTCTGGTTGTGAAAGTTGGAGAAGAATACTTGAAGTGTATCTTAGAAGTGCTCTATTGGACTAAGAACTTTATCAAGTTGCTATCGCTCATGAATACTGCAAAATACGTTAGCGACTTCCTTCGTTGACTTTGTTGATCTGTAATTTGAGAAGTCCACGCCCATCCTCATTGAACCTGTTCCACTTTTGAGACAGAATAGTAGAAAGTATATATAATCAAAAGTGCTCAAAATTTCACACCAACTTTTCACAGTACAGTGCAAAGAGCACCTGAATAAATAGCTCGAACCCGCTAGAGAGCTAAATTCGATTAAGGGAACATTCAGAGAGAAAGTGTGGGACGTGAATGCCATTGAGCGTAATGGTAGTGATTATCATAACGTGCAACTCTGTTACTCGTGTCCTGACCTTGGATTATGCTGAGAGAATGTACTGGAGCAAGTTTGAAATTCTCAGTACTCTCAGAGGGGACGTCGAGCCGGAGGACTAAGAAAATATACGAGCTACTTTTCAGCCTGTAACCGCACCGTTAATTCCTTCATGCTTTCACGCGTTCTCTCACAACCCGGCGAAAGAGACAGATTTATAGTGTAGCGCAACTTGTTGAGAAAAGTGGAGAGAAATAGTGAGAGGCTTGTGCGGTCGTAATTATCCCAATAGCTTCCTTTCAACTGTACATGAAATCATCCTGGAAGTCTCTAGAGTGTTGCAAAGGGCGAAAGTAAAAACTCATGTTGTGACGTATAATCTAAGGTTGTTGGAAACAAGGTGGAAGGTTCAATTGAATTTTTCCTTAACATCGTTAACAGTTACGGTCCATCGACTAATCGCCAACGTGTCCAACGTCCTATAGACCCTGAAATTTTGATGAAAGCTCGAACTAAGAGCTATGGGGAGATGAGAATGTTAGGGATTCATTGGCTCACCATGGTGAACATTCCAGTATGTCTGTAGCCTACGAGTTATGTCTCAAGCCCGTGTAATACTCTACTTAAGTCTGCTATCCCACAATATCGTAAATCCTACGATCCTCTATATCGGCTCCTCCCAAGGACTTCATCGGATCTCTCTCGCTCTATTTTTTGTTACTTTTATCAGGGTCTGACCCGTATGACCATGTTTTTTAGCCCAGAATAGGAAGAAACAGGCTGTATTCCATTTGGAGGATAACTTTGGAAGGGCCCTGATATTTCATATGGACCAGTCTCTTCAGGCGAAATAAAGGAGTTTCAAGGGTTGTCCACACACACCGCTAGAAGCTGATGGCGAAGAATACGGAATTTTGTGCTATAACAAGATTTTGTTTCTGCTTACGTAACAAATATTTGAACGCATTGATCACGTCCCGTACCATTACTCCGTCCGGCTTGTGCCCATTTCCGTACTTGTGATGATGATGATTCTTTCAGTAACTTTCCCGTGTCGTCCTCCGAACAACTTTAGTATTCTCTTCGCCACAAGTTCAAAGTAAACATTTACCTTGGAAAAACTTTGTGTGGGCTATTGAACGAGAGACCAGTTGGATAAGCCTGGTTGGCTGCTGGGTGGAAGGTGATAGAAGGGAGGAACTACGGACTTCCAAGATTCATTTTACATTAAACTTTCTCTCAAACATCACCAGCTGGTTTCATAATTTAGTATGCTTTCTGCTAAATTTCTTTCAAACTGCAAACAACACTTCTGGGTTGTGGAGAAGACTTAAGCCTTGGGTAGATTGACGAGATGAAACGTAACACAGTTTACGTGATTCAAATAGAGAAAGGATTTAATGCCCATCCAGCAGTCTCCAGGGTCTGGAGATCAAGGCCGGTGCAATATTTCATTCAAACACTTCTTCTTTCACATCTCCACGGTCCTTACAAGTCCATCAAATGGAGCTCTGTAAGCTAGAGTATGAATCTGTCTAGCAGAAACTCAGATGACCGTCCAAGTGTAAAATTTCGGGTAACCCTTAATTTGTTCACCAACTTTTTACCACGAGTTGGGTCAAGCTACGTGATAAGTATGTCCGCTCAATAGGCTATACAAAGGGATAAACAGGAGAGCCCGAGTCTGTGTAATGTAATCCTTTGAAAATCAAGATGAAAGGAGCATAAGTCAGTCCTACTGCAGATGCTGCTTATCCTTGACACATCTGTCGTCCCCAGTGCTATTTTTCACGGTACACTCCTAATCTCCTAGTGAAACCCAAGTGCGATTGCTCCAGCTTCAGCTGCGTGTACAACTTTTGTATCTTGTACGACCTACAAGTCTGGACCAATGTTGCGGGAAAATGTTCCAGGGCAAACCTGCACATCTAATGCAATAATCTAAGTGTGTTGGAGCGTATGTACAGGGTGTACATGAAGTATGAACATGTTAATTGAGCCCATTAGCACATCCTTACGCCCTCTCATTCAAAGCCCAGAACGTAGCAGTGGAAATACACGCAATATGCTGAGGAAATGGAAAAGGAGAATGTGTTGAAGTGAAGTGGAAAAATGGCATTACCTCAAGTTGAATCCCACTTCCCGTCTGTTGTGCCCTGATAGTCAAGACTAATGCAGAGGGAAATCAATAGAACAGAGGGCTCATATGAAGCTCTCCTATCTCTTTCACCAACCTCTCCAACGTGTTGTCGTCTTATGAAGTCAGTTCCCACTTATTCCCTCCCCTCCTTCCTGCAGGCTGCTTCAAAGGACATCATAAGCCAAACGGTGTAGTGAACATTATGGGAGTCCATATGGGACTGTGATCCCAAGGCCAGTAATGATGGAGTTAGGTAGACACGACTCTCTCGTCTTCTCCTAACAAGACTCTTTTCAGCTCCCAAACTCCATCGTTCGATGGCGTTTTTATCGGAGAAAACTCATCATTACGCCGGAGCAGTTCAAGTTTATCAATAATTGCAATGCACACATAAAATTGCGGACTGCACTGAGGCCATGAGATTGATGAGGAGCGGATAGAGTTTTGAAGGGGAATGCGCTAGGCCCAATTTCCAATGTCAGAGGCCCATAAAATTATATTACGACGGCCCCATCCCATATCCCCTGCCATTACGTTATAAGTGCCCTACCAAGTAATCATCGTGAGGCTTGGGGGTAAGAAACAGAGTCATAACCTCTCTTTTCTATTTTAGCAGCGTCGTTGAATTACATAATTTAATTACTCAACTCTTTCTTGGTCTCCGACGCCTTTGCCCATCCCTATAGCACTTGATCTAGTGGAATGGAGGAGGAAGTAATTGGATTTTTATGACAAGCAATTATCACTCTGCTCATTGTAATGATTATTCTAGCTGTCGCAGTGTGTGCGCTATAGATTTCAAGGCAAGTGAAGGTGAAAGGTGCTTGAAAAATCGATCGGAGAAAGTCCTTGGGGCATTGCTTTGACTGATTACTCGCCCAGCTGATCTGACAGTAATAACAGAGGGCCTCCTTGAATGACAGGCTGTATAATTGCCTCCACTAACAATAATAATAAGATTTCAATGAGCTAATAAAATTCAAGCGTACGTACAACTAAATTACGTGCTCTACATACTCAGGTCATTTTAATGCAAGTGTACTACATACACAGATCATTTGCATTAGGATTTTCTCTCTGTTTATGCCCTCATTCCAAAGTTAGGTCCCATTGGGAAGTCCTATTCGCCTTCTACTAACGGTACTTATTACCCATAGAAAAAGCTCTCTTACTCTGCTCCGCTGCATCACCTAATTGCCCTCAAAACTTTGGCCCGCTAGGGAGAAGAGGATATAGAGGGAGACAGGAGTTGTAATGAGAATTCATTGCCTTGGGAAAGTAGCCTTCTGTGTTTTTTTCTGTCCCTGCTTTGTATAGGGCCGAGAGGGATTTCCCTGTGAAATGTATTGGAAGTAAGTTGCATATTGACATGGTTCTTGTGATTTACATGAGCACACACTACATGTAATTACATGGTAAATGGAACAGTGGGATAGCACACAAGAATTCCAATTACTCTGCTAAAAATGGCGGAAAAAAAGTTTTCATTTTCCTCTGTCCATACTTACACAGCGGGCTGCCACATTTTCAAATGGGCCTGGCCGCATGGCAAATAGCTCCATCGTTTGTTAAAATTCTCATTAGTTTTGCAAATTTTTTGTTGTATTCCATTTCCATTTCTTTGTGTCATGGCAGAAAATTGCGGTCTTTGTGGCTCAGCCTCGTGCTTTCATCTCTTCGCGAAGGATGTTCCCTTTGAACTTTCCCAAGTAACAACAAAGCCACGCAACGTTCCCGTGGTCATGCTTCCTGATTCCCATCGTCAAAGTTTTTAAGCTACAGTGACCCTTCTTCTCAGGTCCAGTTATCAGGAGGAAATTTAACTGGACTTGCTTGCTCACATGGCGTGTGCAACTACATGCAACTTGGTCTTAGCGTGGTTCAAAGTATAAAAAATTGTCACGATAGGAGCTATAATTACGAGGTCGTGCGTACGCACAACAGTAGTGACAGCACAGTAGACAAGAGGGCTTGAAAGCAGGCATAATTTTCATGGGGAAAACTTTTAGCAGACGACGGCCATTCACCCACTTGAGCTTCATTTCTGTATACAGCTTGAAGTCGTATGCAGAAAAGTGTAACCATCGGCTTCGCTTTACATTCTTTTGGATGCCGATGTAGTAATAGAATTAAATTCATGAGGCTCCCTTTCCTACGTGCCGCCGCTCTGGTCTAGTTGCAAAGGACAGAAGTGGCTTGGAGCTATCTACTCTGGCATTTCCTTCTCATGCTTTCACTGGCTCTTAGCATGTACGCCAATCACATACACACATGTTGGGGTGCTTGGCAAAGCATGCTGTCACGACGGCTGCATACACATTCTCCACCGTCCGACAGCGGTGTAGACACCACATATTCTCGACTAACCTTAAAGGGCAGGCTGACTTTGCTGGATTTTCCGAGTGAAAGCTAAGTCCGGGCTTTCTCTTGGGCATTTCATTTGGAGAAGATAGGGCGGCATGTTATCAAACTATAAGAGGTCAGTCAGCCGAGAAGAACGGCGTGGTTATTTGAACCATTGAAAATGCTGGTATTTCTCCGCTTTCCTTTCTATTACTATGGCGGCCCATAAATCAGAACGTTTGAATTGGGGAAATCCAGTGAGAAACACGAATATCTTCTACTTTTACAAGCTTCATCCTCCCGTCTCTACTACTCTCTCGCCCATCCTACTCTTCCGCTACAACTTTTACCTTTATATGCAGTAGCTTTTTTATTATTATTATTACAGCCGCAATTTATGGCCCGCTTGTAAAGGGAGACAATGAAAGAATACGAATTATTGTAAATTAAGACCCCGTTATGAGAGATTCTATAGCCAGGGCTGATTTTCAAAAGGGAAAGTAAGGTTTTAAAAGGTACATTAATTATTCCGTTGGTTTTAAAAGGATATTAGCATTCAAGCTGAGGGCTGGACTAAAGACACCACTGTTGTGTTGAGCAAAACAAGTCCTAAGTTGCTTCCTTGTAGAAATAAAAGAAAACTAGTAGAAATTTGCTACTGTGCATACAACAAGCAACTCTTAATACCTACTACTTTCTTTTCATCTCACATATACAAGGCCTTTGTTGCGAGGGATTACGACTGCTCTGCTGAATGGATGGTGGAAGTGGTAGCAGCTTTAGGTGAGAGGCGCAGTGAGAAAAAAGATCCAAATGCTCATTCTAATTTTGTATGCCAACGACCCTGTCTCTATTCTTACTTCTCTCCATGAATACCAAAGATGAAATTTTTCAACTTGTGTTATACCTCCCCGCACGCCCCCTCAGCTACTTTCAGCTTCACAGTCACACTGGCTTTCTCTTTTTCTCTCGGGCTGAATAAAATAGCGTGTAAAATGAGAAGCGAGAGGACCAATAATAATCATTGTGTCCCGACAAACTTTCCACCACGTCGGAAGTCCCATGCTACTTGATTTCTTACGGCAAAAAACTGGACTTACTCTGCCTTGAATACGAACTAGTCTGGGTCTCCCTTGTAGGCAAAGACACCCAGTAAATTCATGTAAAATTTACCTGAAAATCCACCGATAAATTTACATAAAATTTATGTATGAATACATACTTGATTTCTAGCACAAGCTCAAATTTCCTTTCCTTTATTGGTAGAACATTTCCCTTCCACTTTTGTTGACCTTTTCTCTGTTCATTTACCACAGAAATACACAATGCAATGCTGTTGTTCCATCTTACATTACCAGATCACATTTACAGCTTGATTCCTTGGCATTATTATAGACTTTGTTCTCCCTTCAAATTGCCTCCATACATTCTCCAACAGAACTTTCTACCTTCAAACTTTCTAGAGAAAGCAAAGTAATTAGTCCTTAAGTGGTTAATTAGCCGAGACGGAGACCAGACATAGAAGTAGTGCAAAGGGAAGAATATTTGCAAATCTCACATTAGACCTTCATTATCCTCTCCACTTCCTCTCCAGTCCCTCCCACTTTTAATCCTCTGGGATTCAAAGTGAACCGAAGAGAAATCCGTACTCTTGTACATGCAGGTCTTTATTTATGTAAATTTATTCTCAGGCATAGTCACATCTGATCGTTATCCTGGAGGCATGAGCTTTTGCCCAAACTGTTATGCGGCTCGTTTCCATGCAAATGTTCTCCTTACCAGCCAATGCAATAAGCCTGTGGAGAAAGTTTGGGCGAAACAAGGACAATGTAACTCCTAATCTTGTCAATAGGAGAGTGAAATAAAGTTTACAGAGAGCACGAATAGTAGCAGTGTGCGTGCATAAGGGCAGAAGTGGAATTAAAACTAATTTGATACGGTGATAAGTGAAGGTTGGGGGCGGCTATCTGTCCTTTAAATCTGTAATTATTGCACAGATAATCATCGTCTGGATAATGAGGAGCAAAAAGGATTATAGTGGAGAAACTAATGGTCCATGTTTATTTTTCTATCTTTTCCAGGGACAACAACCAGTGGCGGATGATGAGAATACTCCACAGAAGCGAGTGGACAAGATATTCAACCAGATGGATAAAAACCACGACAATCGATTAACATTGGATGAATTTAGGGAAGGAAGCAAAGCAGATCCTAGGATTGTCCAGGTCTGTTCTATCTCTCTCTCTGTATATGCATTTACAACTACCAAGTATACACATATAAGCGCGAGTCTGTTTGTACAAGGGATTCCTATTGTTCGCAACTCCTTCTAATTGCCCACTCGTCATCAACATCAACTTCCGCCAACATTCCTTCCAGCCATTAAGCACTAGATAATCGTTTAGTGAGCTAAATTAACCACTTTCACGGCTCCTGCTTGCCTAGTACATTATATGTGTACTTAGAATAGTTCATGTGTAGCATATAGCCTCCAGCTTTAATGTAGTAGAAGGCAATCTAACCACCTACGTACTGGCGTGATTGAGTATTAGATCCCTTCTTTATCAACCCCTCCAGCCTTTCTTATGATAAATATATAAACTGAAGAGAAATACGGTCGCAACCTTCCAATGCCCTTGAGCAGTGTGTAAATAAGCGCAACTGCTTTCACTTCATTACTACATAGAGTAACTGAGCAGCTGCTTTGCTCTTTACACTCTCATTTTCTGATCAAGTTTATCCGGATTCATGTGCTGCAGCACTTTCACATGGCCCTTCCGTAATACGTAAGTATATCCCTTAGATGTTGGCATAGCTCGTAGCTGAGACCTTTGGAAAATTATGAGGTGTGCAGTGAAATTATTATACATAAGCACTAACACCCCATTATTGGTTACAAAGTTAGCCCGTGGTCATTTCCCGCTCCTATACTCCCTCCACTTTGAAATAGAGACAGAATGAGCGGAAGAGGTGACAAAGTTGGACAGAAAGTAATGGCATTAGGCTACAGCAGGTCAGGGCTATTACATTAATGCAGCTGGCAAAGTGCCAAGTGTGGCCAGAATGATGGTCATTGTCTAGTGAAACTAAGGTGAAATTCTAGAATTTTTATGCTCAAATTCAATGGAAATGAGAGGAGACAGTGCGTGGGTCTGAGGAAACAATCTGACGAAGCGGAGGACATTTTTTCCGCTACGACTCCCTTCCCCCTCTGCTCATGATGCTTACGATCCCACAGATCAGACGAAGAAGAGCGGAGGGAAAGAGACAGAGTGGAAGGCATAATGTAATCGAAAGGAGACATGTGAGAAATTGCCAGTAAATCCAAGTTTGTCTTCTAACGCACAAACTATTGGTGACAGTTGAAATACGATTTCTCCCCAGCTCTCTCTCTTCTCCTTTCATTTTCCTATCAACTCTGCACTCAACTACGTATAGAGCCAATAAGAAAAATTCACAAAGCCCCCCTTTCAACTCATTTTCTTCCATATTGCAATGTTCAGTGAATAATATTTGCTAGTAATTCCTCCTTCAGCCCTCCCTATGCAATGGATGATTGAACTGGAACAATCACATGAGGCTCAGAACGTCCTTCATATGCACGTATACTATAATGCTTCTACAAATACGATTTTCTGTACCAATTTTCTGCATGAATTTCCATGAAAAATATTGAAAAAGTGCTCCATGCTACTTTGTAACTCCCAATGTAGTCTGAGCTCTCATGAATTTTAAAAGAAACTATAGCAGTAAAACCACATCAAAGAGTTGTTGAGGGGCTTGACAGCGCTCAGCAGTGGCCTTTTCAGGTCGTAAAAGAAAGCACTTGGGGTGGGTTTATAGGCAGCATTTTCACCACATAATTGCTATGATAATGTCCTGTATATATCAAGACTGATAATTACTGCAGTGACCAAAGGGAACTGTCTCATCAGTATGTATTGCACGGCGGATGTCTTCTATATATTATATGGTGGGACAAGATGGCCTTGGGCTATTGCATCGGTCATTGAAAAGAGGGATCGTGCAGTTTAAACGTGTTAGTGGATGAAAACGGGGTACCCATAAGAGCGTATTTACCATGAGGCGATCCTTAATGATCCTAATGTCTGGACCATAATGGATTTTGTTTGCCAATAAAACCAGATGGCCACTTAATATGAATATAGCGGGGACGCATGGATTAGAGATACATGCGTGCTCAATACTCACCACTGCATCCGTCCTCATTCCTGCCCACGCCCCTGGCGCATTGAAATTGCTGTGTGAGCAGGAAGAAGCTTGAAAGAGCAGCGCTAGTAATCCAGTTAAATGGTGAGAGGAGCAGCATGAGAATTCTTGGAATACTTTTCCCTGTTCTTTGCCACGGAAGAAAGTGGTGGCTCGTGTGGAGGGAAAACAAGCTCAAGTTTCTTCCCCCTCCCCACACTCTTCCCAAGCAATGACCGTATTTCCCATTTGGTCTTGATACAAAATAATACGACGCCGACCGTTCCGCCCGAACAACTTCTTAGATTTCAATCCGGGTAATGGGTTTCGCACTTGGCCAATACATGCGTGTGTGTACTTGCTTAGTATATAGATATTGGTGTGAGCAATTGTAGGCTATAGTTTGTGTCTTTGTGTGTAAGTATTTAAGATATGTAAAACATGTTGCTTTGGTTTAACATGCCAACGATTCCCACGTGTGATGACCGATATGCACTTGTGACAGGCCCTGTGGATGGATATTGGATCCGGAACAGATATGTCGGCCTTGTACGACTATTGACAAGAGACAGACAGCGATCAGAACAACAACTTTCACCCAAATTTCACATACTGCACACATTACACCCGTAGAGAGATGTTTACGCCATGGTGCGTGGTAGTTTTCAAATGATCCTTTCACCGGTAAAAGGTTCATTTTGTACCGCTTTTTTTTGTACTTTTCTTCTGGTGAAAGTAGAATTTTTACCTTACGAATGCTTTCCAAAGTGCGTGTCCATGTTTGTATGCATGCTCCTCTTTTCTACCCTTTACTACTACTAGGGATAATTTCCTTTGCAAACAACTTGAAAGTACACGTTAAATTTATGCTTGTTACATGCTCCAATATGTTTAGAGCACAAAAGATCCCTTGCACATTGTTACAGTAGTTGTTGCCGCAGTGCTTTCTTCTCTTAATCCGATCTATCGGACGGAAAAGCTGGAGTCCCATTCTTATGTAGTACTGTAATGTCTCCCTATCTGCAGACATGCCACCATAGCTTTCTCTTACTTTCACTGCCACCGTAAATACCAAGTATGCTCTATCTCACAGAGTACATGATAAAATAGGAATGTGTATTGTAGAGGCTTGGAGCAAGGCCTGAATGGAACATTAAAGGATGGAAAGTACTGAAGCTTTGTGTACATATGGGACATTCCATATGCTTTCTATCTTGGCCCTCCTCCCATCCTCAATCCCCCCGAGAATACAATGCGACATATTTACATTCTCCTGGAGCACAAACTATCACGTTCTCTTTGTAGGACTGAGGGAAAGACATCTTCACCGTCACCTAACTTCCGTCCGCGTGATCCCTCGGGTCTAGTTGTTTTCCTGTGAAGGAGAGCATGAACATATTTCTGTTTATTTTTCAGGGAGCACCATTGTTCTAAATATAGGTCGAGGACAGGGGAGATTGTTGAGTTGAGAAGCTGTGTAGATTTGACAGTGTGGAATTAGTGACGATTGTTATTCTCTGGACGTAATGCGAGCTTTCATTAAAAGAACTAGATGAAATGACGCGGTCATGTCTCTCTATCAGAGACAAAGACGAAAAGCTTTTGCAATTTCTTCTGATGTTTGTTTGCACTTTCATGGGGATGGTTGATGGGAGGATGTAAACCAGAAGAATGCAAAGGACTGGGAATGTCATACCAGAATGAATGGCGGTGCTGGATGAATCGGAGGACAAATTGTTTCATTTATTCCTCATTTCCGTCCTCCATTCGTCTGTCAGCCCGTCGTCGCCATCGTGGTCGGCCTCGTCTGTGTACCCTAATCTTGCTCTTTAAGTTTTGACTGATATGCATATAGCCGCAGACATGTGGCGGTGAGGAACATACGTAAGACTGCCCTTGGATACTCTATCGATCCGTAACTATGAAAACATACAGAGTCAATACGACAGCTCCATTCCGACCGTCCCAAACCTAAATAGCAGAGGAAGCTTCACTTGTGGTAATATTAGATAGAATGAGAAAGTTTGCTAAACTGTAATGAACCTTGAAGATAACGCTGCAATAAGTGCATGAATTTTTTCTGGTCTGATCCAAAGGACCGACCATTATGTCTGTAACTTATTTTCATTGGACGTTTCATTCTCATCGTTGTCAGGAATGTAGATAGAGGAAAGCCATTTTCGAGTCTTTTGAGGTGATAGGAATGAATGTGACTGGAAATGCCAGAGCGTTGGAGAGCATGGAAGGAGAGCTTAGAATAACATGCGTGATGAAGGTCACCGTAAAATTGCCAAAGAAAATTGTGCTGGGGAAAGTCCCATGTGCTCGCTTTTTCTCGTCCCTCTTTCCGCTCCGTCAATAATGTGTGCAATACCTTTCCTTCTATCCTCGCTTTGCCCACACACGTTCGATTTCGCAGCCTTGTCTGCTCCTTCAAATGCAAAGAGAGCACTGTAGTACTAGTTGGATCTCCAACTGTCTGTGTTTGTCTTTGGCTGTTGAATTTCATTGAGCCCAAAGGCCTTCATAAGTTGCCTTGCTTTTTTCCTTCACTTTCCTACGATCTGGCTCTCTTTCGTCCGCATGATGCATTCCTCATGCGACTGTTTGTACTTGCGGATATTGTCTGCCAATGTGTACTTTGGGAGAGCTTATGAAAGACGGCCAGCGCGGCGCATTGTGTGGGCGAAATGGTCATGTATGAGCTGAAATGCGCTGCAAGGGAATGAACAAATGTGCGGTTTGAGATGGTGGAGGCTGACTTTCATCTTGTCATTTGTCCTAATATAATACATGAGGTGAAAGTGGCGTTGAATATAGGAGAAAGTATCGGTGAAAGTAGGTGAAAGTAGCAGACAAACCGGTGAAAGTAGGGGAAAGTAGGAGAAAGTATCCGTGAAATTAGTACGTAGGACGCGGAAACATCATAACGGCTAATCATAAATTTGTGGAGAAAGGCCCTAAGGACATTAAAGTAAAAATAAGTTAAAGTCCAGAATATTTCAGTACTCGGCTCTATTTCAAAGATAACAATGGGAATATGGACGAGATAAAGGCAAAGCTAAAATGATAATACTTTCACCCGCCAAAGCTCCCACCTCAGGCCACACAAAAGCAAGGCATGTACTCGCTATGACTTCATCCTCTCTATTTTTCCACGTATGATTACATGGTGCCTTGAAAATAGAGCTCAAAACTGGTCGATTCAGATTGTTTTTAATGTAAACATCCCAACTTTTTCTTCTCTCTTTCTAGGCATTGTCATTGGGAGGTGACTGAGTCAAGGTGATGGAGGAACAATGTGAAAGACTCTCACTAGCTCGGAGTCAACACGGCCCGGCAGTAGACGCAGCAGCATGTGTTTGAGTTGAATGAGTGGAAGACGTACTTGTGGACGGCCTATTGTTATTCTTATGGGTTATTTTTCAACGGCCTGAAGACGACGGTGAAGAAAGGAAGTGAAGAATAATGAGAGAAAAAGGAAAGTATGAGTGCGGTGAAAGTGTTTGATCCAGTTTTCGGTGTCCCACTGCTAACAAAAAGAAAAAGAAGACGGCGAAGAAGAAGGTGAAAGTAATAATAATAAGCTTGATTTGAACAAACGCTTTCCAACTACACTCTCCCTGCCATTATTATGATTTCCATACTTATGTGAGTAGATTATGTGTGAATATGCATGGAAGTGAGAAAAGAAAATTGTGATTTTGCGAGTTGTAATGGCGGTAGGGGAAATGAGAACGATATGATGTTATTATCCAAGAAATCACATTCCATGTGAAAGGTTTTTGTGCCCGAAATGACTTGTACTTGGTAACAAAACGAGGATCCACGCAACTGCCGCGCCCTTCATTATTCATCCGTGGAAGCAATTAATATTGAAAGAAGACAGCGGGAGCGTGACAATGAGTATCTCTTGTTTGCGTTTTTTTACGTTCTCTTGCACTCTCTTTTAAAAAACCCATGCGTGTTTAAAAGTGTCATATGTCCTGTACGTATATCTATAGAGACCCGAAGTTGATGTGAAAGCTTGTTCCGTTATTGTCACCGGCATCACAACATTACCATCACACGATCCTCTACAGAAGATAAAGGACATTTCAAACTGGGTTTTTCTTTCATGTGTGTACCTATTTGGGTGTCTGTGTGTGTATGTTCCCTGCAACAACAATGGTATATGAAGACGCCATCAAGGTGAATGTGGAAATGATCAGCCTTGAATTGAATTGGATGGAAATGGGAGGGAATTCTTTGTTCAGCGATGTATAGTAAAGGCTTCTTGTAATGGTGTGCACTATCCTTGTACATTATATACGCACATTCTACTGCAGAGTCGAGAATTGTCGAAGAATATTGATTGATCACCACGTCTCCTCACTCTCTCCCACTTCTCTCTGTTGATACGAAGAACAAGCAGAGTGAATGAGTGAGATGAGAACTGACATCAATTTTAAATTGCTTCCCATACGTTCCACACTATCATCTTGAATACCTTAAGGGGGTTATGATATTCCATTCTTATATAATAATAATAATACTAATAGTATAATGTACCTATATACATTAATATAGCTTCAAATGCCAAGTAATGTATTACATCTGTACACATCTTACTCTTCGCTATCATTACGACTACTGATCCGCCTTTAAATTTCCTATTTTTTATTATCATTCGCGCCATTTGCACTATGAAGAGCCAAGCGGAAATTCTATTCGCATCATCATAACTATTATTCTCATCTCCATTGTTGGGTCATGCTTGACTGAGTCGGGGAATGAGAAATGGTCGGAAGCCCAGCCGGGTTCAGCATCGTGCTGGAATCTAAGTCTTAAGGCTCCCTTGCCAAGAATACTAACAAGGTTAAGCACAGGCACACATTAGGCAGGCTGGATTTTTTATTGCACACGTCTGGATCTGACGTCATTTTCGCGCTCGCTTCCTATCCTGCATGATTTAGAAGCAGGTGGATTTCTGGGTGGATGTGGATGACAGTGGATCTGTAAGTTGACATAGAAAGTGGCGGATTGTGTGTATGTGTATCTATGTGCAGGGTTTCAATTAATAGAAGCGACAACGTGTAATTTCCTTAAAACGAATGCAGTCTTGTGTGTTGTATATACAAAATATACAGCCCTTGTATGAAGAAAAGTCGTCGACTTCAATGCAGAGTTCAAGGTTGAGTTCAATAGCCGTCATGTAGAGGAATGTGGACATGAATATGTAGCAACTTCTATATCAGTTGGCATGTTGAAAGGCGCCGGGGATAATGGGTTTGGATACAATTTTTGCACACACCTCAATCAACATCACAATGTCCTTGTCATATAATTATTTACCTTAACTACAAACATCTATACTAACAAGTGTAGGTATGTATCGATTCGTTTATCAACATGACAACCTATTATCAACCCCGTTGTTGCATGTGTATATCACCATCACCATAAAATGCAGCCGTAATTTCTTCAATCTTGCCCTTTTTATAAATTATCCTACCGAACAGCCTATCAAATTAAACACCATTCTGAAATGAAATTTGAACTGAAAAATACAAATGAAATTTGAACTTGTAGGACCTCTTCTGTAAAGAATATGAAGGCAATATTGTCTTTTCTCAAGGATCAAACTACCGTAGTGAAGGCTTCAAGTACTGTACAAAGTGTGAGGTAGAAGTGTGTATGTTAGTCAGGTATTGATTTTCCAAAAGAAGCAGAGAGAGCGAACAATAGGGAAACCTTTAGATACCCCCAAGTCTTCTGTATAACAACAGACGTTGTTGGTAGTGCTGAATGTGTCTGTTCTTATGAGCAACTTCACCCAGCAATCCTCATGGCTGCACTCAATCCATTTACGACAACAAGCGACTGACTGTAAACTTAACACCTGCTAGGCTTTTCTTCTTTCATTTTGTCCTCTGTTATTGGGGGAAAGTTACGTGTTCCGGCATAAACTTGATCCATGCCATGGTCCCGACAGGAGAACAAAATTGCAATGCATTCAAAGGTGAACTAAGTCGCTTGACCTTTTCCAATCTTTACAATTTGCAGAAGGCAAGCAGGTAGCAAGGTGAGATTCCTTGTATGATTCAGAGAACGTTTTGCAGTTGAATTCTCTCCTTAAGGCTACGACACTTCCACGTACACTCTCCAACCCACAGAAAACTTGAGTATATACCTTGAAGCTATTGGAATTTTCCTTTATGTACACACGAGTGCACGAGCAGACTACAGTAAAGCTTGACAAGTGTCCTGTCCCTCATATATAGCAACGAATACATGAGCTCACATACTGGAGGATCTAAGAGTGCATGAAGCCACACATAGAGCCACTAGAGAACATGAAGGGTCATCGCGTGAATACAAAATAGCCTCTTCCTTTGTTCTTATACGTTCTGTTTCAATGGGGCGGAGAAGCATGAATTACAAGGAACTTTACAGACTCCCTGTGGTTTCCACTGTCCTCTACAAGCTCAAGTAGATTTCATTGAGGAGGTTAGCAGGGGACTTTACAATCAGCAGCGAAATCTGAATGGAATGCAATTGACAGCGTCTGGCACCACACACAATTCACTGCAGAGACATTTAATTCGGATCGCAGAGTAGCAGCTGGCTCCATCCAACACTGACATCGCGGGAATGACAGACAAAAATGAGTAGAAAATCCAAAGGAAAATTAGTCGTGGCGTATGAGTCGCAATGTGCGTGCGTATGTGAGCGTGTGTGATGAATGGTGACCATGACTGTAGGCCGAGTTTTATACTTGTGACCGACTACAACAATACATTTCCAACCGATGAGTTTCTTTCTTCTCTGTCATCATTGTATATCCCAGCTGTTTAAACCTCCGAGGCTGCTCATCTCGCTGCTCTGCAAAGATACTATATCTCTGTCAGCCAGAGAGACTACGGCATAAAATGACTCCGCAGTCAGACCTCCCATAAAAATGCATACACACATGAACACTTTGGGATTATTCAGTAGAGCAATAATGGCGGAGATTTTTCCTTAGACTTTTACCCCCCGACATTTTTCCTTAGTCTGCGTCAGCAACTGGTATGGGCGGGCGAATGTGTTTTAACATGTAATCGCATAGCCTTTCCCTTTTAATGCAGCAGCAGTAGTCTCTTGAGTATAGTAGCAGCCTGCTTTTTATGCGAGAAAAGCTGACAGCGAAGTGCAAATGCGATGATCAGTGGAGTCAATCTAAAGTGTCATTTGGTGGACGAGTAGGAAAATAGGGAATTTTTCATAGTTATATGGCATTTATATGCCAGTCATCATGACTACACAATCGTTCCAACGTCGCCTCATTCTTCATCTTGATCAAGGGGGCTTGAAACGAGAGTGAGAGGAGTCACGGAATGAAGACTCAACGTAGGAGGTGATAGAAGCAAGTGGAGCATTGTAACGATTATTGGCACAGAGCTACTACATGGTTGCGTAATTTACTCATAGCAAAAGGGAGCAGGCATCATGCACTCAGTCATGTGGACAGATAGATAGAAAAGGCTTTGAAATTGCCTTTAGAAAAATTCCCACATTTTCAAGATAACTCATCAGTTGACTGAAAAGAGAGTGAGCTGAGCCGGGGAGAAATGTTGCAAATTACTTTCACCCGGAGAAAGTACGTGGAGATGTACATCGAGGTGAAATATGAGTGAAAGCGGGGAAAGACGACGGAGCGAGAAATAAGCTTTAAAGAAAAATTCATTTGTTTCACTCACAAATGCAATGGGGGAATGATGGAAAACTTAAGGGAGAAAGTTAGCCCTGCCTGTGTATGCGCGTGGAGGAAAACTCAAGAAAAATTGCCCCTTGAATGCAAATGAGAAATCAAACATCGAAAGCCTCCGTGCTCAAATTAATTTCCACTTTCTCCCTTTATTCTCTTCAGGCCTCTTTCGTCCCACTTTCCCTTCCATATCTTTCTCACTTTCCAATTGAATTTTCAAGGGCGAGAGGCACTAGCTACTTCCAAAGGATAGTTCCACACAACTTTGCCCATAAATTTTTGCCCTGAGAAAATGTTCCTGCATTGCATTGGTGCATTCTCCTATTCGAGGAAAACCGTTATAACGTGATGGCGCATAATTCCCTGTACAGGCTGCGTGAGATAGGAAAAGTGGAGCATTTTAATCCTCGGGCTTTTTTTTTTGTTGAAATGACCGGGATTTATGAGTTTCTTGGACCAAATAATCAAAAACCCTCGAAAACCGCTTGACTTGATTCGAGCAAACAACAAGTTCTTGGACACACTAGACGTTCCGTGAGTTCCTGCACTTGCCAGTTGATATAAAATGGGCTACGTTTTCCAAGAGCAGCTATATATATGTAAGCTTGTGAAATATACATGGGGCAAGCGTGAGCAGAATTCCTCCATGCTCCGTTCACATCTCCAGTCGACTCATTTAAAATTAATGCCATACACTTCCTCTCTCTCTCTTTCTCCGTGTCAGCTTGCTGATGAATGACTCTAAGATTTCACTACCATACTTCCTCCATATAAACGAAGGCGAACACGTAGAGGGATTTTTTGTGAGAGGAATTTTGGACAAAATATAGCATTGATCATCATGAGCGGAGGAGGTTTGAGAGGGAGATTAAATGGGATATTTATATGGGAAACAAAATGAAAAATCTATGCTTTTACGCAGTAAACAAACACAGAGTGTTACGCCAGCACGCTTTGCCCTTTTAGCAGGATGGTTCATTGGATTGGAGTGCTCTTTCTTCGGGCTTCTTTCAAAGTGGAGTTTAATCGTGTAAAAACAATCATTTGCATCGAGCTCTACAACATGGACATAATGGCCAGGCCATTTGTTCAACATTTTATGTAATGACACGCGGGAGAGTGACTATTAAAATTGGTTGCAAGAGGCGGAAAATGGACGGTAGCCAAGAGTGTTGTACTCTTGTACAGCGTTCACAATTTGTTGCTTTGTCAAACACAAACTTTTCTATGGGCCAATTAGTAGCATATATTCGATCCATGACTTTCTACATGTACTCAGGATAAAGATTATAGTCAGGGCTAGCTCGATGGTCTACAGTTTCAGTTGCATTGTTAGTTGAATGTATTCCAGCACTAGCAGCTGCGCCCTTAATGTAAGTTTATCTCTCAAGCACACTCGAAGACATAATAATGTAAACTTGGTTAATAATGTGATTTCGTTTTAGTCTTCTCAATACTTGAAGTAACTACGCATTTTATTGGAATTGTACCCCGCTATTTCTCTCTGCTACCATGTACAAAGTATGTATACAAGCAAACAAAGGATAACTTGGTAATTAAGTTTAGCTTTATCTTGGTGATTTAGTAGTTTTTTAACTTGGAAGTGAACTCCGTGGAAATCTTGGTAGATTGATCAATTTTACAAGTCTTCCTCTTCCGGTACAGAGCAGAACATCCTTTGTTATGTGGATTTCTAGGTTGCATTCAGGACGCGCCAAGTCGTTTGATGGCAGCTGTATGAGTCCAATTTGGAAATTTAAGGGTTTTTACACATAGTAAGCATCCAGTAAACTTATGAAAATCAGGAAGGCAAAACGAGCGAAATGAATTCCTGGATCTAGAGCATTTTAAACCAGAACATATTTACAGCAATAAAAATTTCAAGGAAACTCGTTAAAGCGATGGAAAGTACAACTTTCTCCACTCACTTCAGACGAGTGAAAGCATGAGAGAAAGTACTTGAGTAGGCACATGAGAAAAATGAGAGCTGCTAATTGATTAATTGCGTGTGTATTGAGACCCCCTTCCTACCTGTTTGCTATGATTATAAATATTCAAACCCGTATTTGTCACACACCCCAGCCGACTCTTTATTACCAACTATAAGGCAGATCCAATTGGGCCGAACATGTAAATTTTGTGCCTTTAATTAAGGGCAGACTGTATTTCCTTGGTTGATTGGAGGTAGCTGTGTATACGTTGTATGCTTGTGTATTATCATCACCAAAGGTGATAGAGTTTTGTCATGAGCACTGGACTTTGACCTATGCAAACAAATATGCATTCCAACCGTATCTGAAAAGTTTACTTCATTAATCTCAAACTGAAGTGATCATAGCGGATCTGTTGCTTCGTTAATTAGCTGCTAATGGTCGCATGTAGACAGTCAATAGATTTATCAGTGGTAGACAGCGATGTGGAATTACACCTGATGACGGGGAGAGTATAGGAAAGGTTTAATTGAGCTAATTAAAACGTTCCTTTGAACATGGGCAAAGAAGGACATGAAAAGCAATTTGAAGCTAATTGGGCAGCTCTAATTGATTATTATACGGAAGACGATGAGACTCGTCGTACAAATAACTTTGGTGCAATTAATGTGTAAATTAAAAAAGGCGGTGTCTATGTTTTGTTTGGCACCCCAGACAGAGTTGAGTTGAATGGTGTGCTATTTGAATCCATGATGCGTACATATTGAAGAAGCTTTTATAGCCTTACCAGGTGGATCTGGTATCTACTGGGTGGTAGATTGGTTTGTCCACTGTGATGATGATTGATTGATTGTTGGGTGTATATGGGCAGTGTTGTTCCAGCGTGTGCGTCTGTATTGTATCTGTCTAGTGTAGGTTCATGTGGCCGGTGTGTATGAGATTTTTGGGTGAAAAGCTATTACTCATCAAAAACTCTGTATTGCTTGTACATTTTCGCTTGGCTCTTGAGGAAGAGACAAGGCTTGTAAAAACCTTGTTGTCATGTAAGCACACAAGCTTGAATAATCTAATTATTCGACCTCAATTTTCTCCACAAGTGTATGTGGTTATTTCCCTCATGCACTCAAGTAATTAAATGCCGGGAGGGATTGTCAACTTTTAGATCCCTTTTTCCAATACATTGCTAATACCTTGAAAATGTTGTTATAGCATTCAGTACACATAGCTACAAAGTGGAGTGTATGTGGGAGAGTGGATGATACATCATGTGTGCAAGCGAGTGGAGTTTAAAACTTTAAGCTTACTTTGATTATTGGTACAACAGTAATGATACTAATAATAATAACAATATATCTACTATAATACTGTTACTTAAACAAAGCTTGGCCAAGTTGCAAGTTATTGATTTTTCTGTAATGCTATATAATATTCAATTATGGCATTACATTTAAGACATCTATCTATCTATCTATCTCTATCTCTATATCTATCTCCGAGTACCAACAAGCCACGCATATAGAAAAAGTGCACACTATTGTTATGAACTTATCACATTAAATTTTATGTAGTTTGTAGAATACATTGTAAATATGAATATATATTTTCCTTTTAACAATTATAAGTCTGTGCACATTGTGATGATTATCAAAAGAGGATTGAATTGTTAAAAAAAGCATATGCACACCCATATGAAACTTCACATATTGATTGTCCTTTCAGCTTTGTGTTTGTCTCTGTGTATTTCTATTGTGAATGTATTCATTATTAATAACATTCTATGATACGATGGCACAATTTTCCAAAGACGATATAATACTACTACAATGATTAAATCTACAATAAAGATTTCAATAACAGTTTCCTTTCTTCATTTCAATCTCGACAAGCTTCATCACAAATCTTAGTCTTTTCAGGACGAAATGAGGAGCACAGTCCAGTAATCAAGAAGCAAACGGCCTAATAGTAGCACAGCTCTCAGTCAGATGGTTGCAATGATGAATTTGGTAACCAAGGCGGAAATTTATGGCAACATTTATTGTGCATAGCACATGGCTCAGTGCCATCAAGCCTGAGTATACAATGGAACGTAAAGTTCATCCTCATAATAATTCATTAGGGCCTCAATGGAAAGGCCAGTCAAGCTCCAATTTGAATCTGAATGCATGCTTGGGAAAGCTGATAATAAAACCGTGCCCGGGAGTTCTCTCATCATCAAACATCGCTATAGCATTCCACATACACGTAATGATTCCAGGCGAATGTCCGCTCCGCATCTGTTTGCCGATGATGAGCAACTTGACTAAACAAGACGCACTTCATTTCCAATCTCGCACACTATTCTCCATCGTTATAATGAAGAATTGTGGAAACATTCTTCTCCATATATACACTTGGTTTAGATTGTATTTAGAAAGTTCTTTACACAGTACGCCTTGTGTGAAAATTTGGAGGGCTGAGTAATGTGGAGGAGTGTGCGAGGAATGATTGCATAAAGTATTATAAAAGCTTGAGATTGTATGCGACTTCACACGTCGAGAGGTTTTCTGGAATGAGTGGGGAGCATGTAGTATGGGAGTGGAAGGTGAGGGGAAGCTTGACTACGTGAAAGTTAGTCGTATGTACTCTTATTGAGTACCCACCTTGTTGTGAAACACGTGTGTATGAGCTCCGGATGTGCACGGACTAATCCACTCCGAGGGTTTTAGCATATATTTGCCTGGTGCGCTTTTTCGTTATGAGTTTTTTGCGTGACTGCGTCTCATCGCATCGCTACAGAACAAAGCCTTGCAGGATGAAAGTCCGGATACCCAGCAGGAATTTGGGTACGTGCCTCAAAGAAGAGAAAATATGTGAAAAAAACTAACTCGCTCTGTTTGTCAAGTCTGCGTTTTGGAGGAAAAAGTGATGATATTCACGTTTTGGAGATCTTTTAGCGGAGACGCCCTTTTAAAATGCAATTTGTTATCACAATGTATGGCTCAAAGTGTAGCTGTATTTCCTTTATCGACTCCGAACGACCGCTTCGATGGCTTTCACTAGGCTCAGCGCAGCAAAGTAAAGGATGTGCTTTCACTCGTACTTAATGAGGCGTAATTATAGTTTGTCGCGTGAATAATGTATTCGTCGCATTTTAGATTTTGAACCAGTTAACAACTAGCAGATAAAGAAGTCAATCCAGTTTTTATAAAAGAAAGCTTTCTTAACGGCACGTCTTA
>JAQIWI010000611.1:0-26432 GCA_034698825.1 Deuterosminthurus bicinctus | reverse complement strand
TCGAATGTTTCGGGTTATTGTCTTCGGGCAACTGTTAGGGGGGCAACAGTTACTCGGGCAACTGTGTCTTCGACCAATTGACGCACAACCCCCGTGCCAAGTCTCTACGCCGCCCAGAAGGGAAATCAGGATACAATTTCTAAAGCGTTACGCGTTTTTCCATCATTTATGGAGCAAGATTTATACTGCCCCGATCCCTAAACAAGCGCCCGTCAGAGCCAGTGATTTTATATTTATTATGGCCGTTGTAGGTGGCACGGCTACATAAAGGCACATTGCAGGCCTGCCACATTGTTCCTTTATTTTTCCTGCTCGTGCGAATGCCTAATCAAGCCCCAGAGAGATTTATTGAAAGTATTCAAAACCACAATGAGATACCCTTCTTTGTTCTTCGCAGTCGCATTCGCATTTCACGCACAGACATACAATTGATCTCGTAACGTGATTAAAATAGTTGTTTACTTATAGGACTAAGGGTTTTCAATGGAGTTTGGTCCCTTTTGACTTGCTAAATTATGTGGAAAAATTTGTCCATAGGGGTACTGAAATGATCTCAGCTTGACTCAATTTTTTCTTACCCCTCCCCAAAGGCCAAAAAATCATACTAAATTTTTCTGTTTTTGAAAAAAATGGTCCTACTGTAGCGCTAATACTTCAGAAGAAATTTTCTGGCAGAAAATAATTGTAGTTAAACTTGCGGAAGCCATTTTTCGTAACCTCTTTCACACCAAGGGTCAATCTAGGGGACGAAATGTGTTTGGAAAAGTTGCGTGGGAGGTGTTCACCCGTAATATTATTTATCTCTGGCAACAAAATGTCTGATTCGACTTTCAAAATAAACTAAATGAACTGCAGAAGCACTGAGCTAAATAAAATTGATTACTGCGCGAGCGTACCAGAAAGCTTTAAATTCGGACCAAACTCCGTGGGGAGCCCAATCTCTGAAAGCAAACATCATCGTGGTTTGACCTTGGACCCAGCAGTTCTCCGCACATCCTCTTAATCTCATTCGACAGATTTCATCTGCTCTTATATGGGGTCATCTAGACCTCATTTTAATACATGGGGCTCATGCGTTTTCAAACAAAAGGACTTCATATCCAAACGTCACGAGCTTCCGAGAAAATTACTTTAAAACCGCGTGATGTCAAGAAGAGATTCTCCAGCTCCTTTGGAATTAAACTTATGGAAGATTCAAATGCGGGACGTACGTAGTTGTATGGGTGTAAGGGAGACAATGGAACTCTGTTTGAAAGCCATTCTGCCGTCAGTCCATTAACAAGTCTCGGCTTGAGTCACGCTTGTGAGCTCGGGCATGCAACATTACGAAACACCTGTGCCCCTGCAAGCCGTCGCATATGCATCATTTGGAAAAGGAAACCACATGAGCTTGGCTAATGTCAAGTGAATATAAATGGTAATGGTAGCTCCATTAAATGACCTCAGTTGACTAAACACATGCGGTCCCGAGATGATCCTTGTTCCTACTCATGTTATGGATTGCCAAGGCTCATTACTATTTACACGTTTGGTGTAAGTGACGTAGAAGCCGAGCAATTCATCATGCGTACTTTCTACTCTAAATGCCTATCCCATGCTTTCTATTGTGAGGAGGAAGCTGTGTGAGACTATAATTAGCTTCCCCAGGTTCCCTAGTCTGTTTTAAGTGCACAAGGAAGTTGAACGGAGGCTGTGCGGAGCTCAAGTGAAATTAATCGTGGAGGACAAGGTGAATTGAGAATGAAGCTAGCATACGCAGTGTCACCTTTTGCAAAGAAGGAGACCGATCCTATTCGTTCTATATAGACACAACTAAGAATGAACAGAGGAATGGAGGAGAGAAAGAGAGTGGGATGGAATCGATACCTGGAAAGAAAACAACACACACACGCTCCTCATTCAACTCATACATGCACCAATTCACATTAGCTGCATCTGGAATACCAAGGAGTAGTAAATCTTCCACACCTACGCTACTTGACCATCAACCTCTTGCCCACAACAAACTGAACAGGAGATTTTTCTCGTGATCGCTATTAAATTGGCCTCGCCTGAACAATTGGTAGCTCTTAAACGTAATTAAACCGACGATGTCAAATCTGAAGGTTACTTCCGCTTTCTAACAGCTTGATAATTCAAAGCACTGTCTACGGCCTCTGAGACTCAACTGTTTTGGAGAGCGGTGTCAATGTCGATCCAGTTGTTGTCCAGAAGACAAGAGTTTTCTACACAGACAAACAGTGAGGCCCGTAGACTTTCTATCGACATTGGCATCCAATCCAATTATTTATTGCCTCTATCCAGTCACATGGCAATATTCCTGTTCGTTTGTACGTGTATGTGTGTTTCCTAATGATACCAAGTGGAGCAGAAGAGAGCTCTTTGCTTCTATTCCTTTCAAAGCCGACATTCTGCTTGATTTCCGCAGCAGCAACCCTTATAGAATCATATGGTTGTTGGAAACTAAGATTTCTGTAAATAATACAATTATTCGACTAAATCCAGGGATTTCCTCTCTAGCCTCCCTCGTACACATACTCACAATATCCGGTCCTTCTGCCGGATCCATTCTTCTCTCTTACATCATGCAGAGAGTGAGAGTAAAATAATAAATTTCCCGCACACAAACCGAATCAGCCGTCTTCTCACTCATGCTTTAGGGACCACAATGGTACCTTTTCACCGGCTGCGTGCAATAGAAGATGTTCTCTATCTTTCCCACAGCCCTCTCCATTCCTCTGTAGTACTAATCAATTTGTCAAAATTTCCCATGCTCATCCCAACGCTCACTATGCCTCTGTGGCGTCTCCATCTGGAGAAATTGTACTCTTGAGAGGGAAAAGAGAAGACGAAAAAGAAAGCCCATGACATTCTGGAACTCGATCGCGGATCGTGTACTTCTTGAGAAAGAGGACACTTACAATTCCACCATCGCTCAAATTCCTCTGCGTCTCACAATTTCTGAATGACATTGAGGAGAAAAAGAGGACAAAGAAGCGACGAATTTGGTGTAAGAGCAAGGACATGACTACAACACAGCTTCCCTTAAAACTGTAGCAAAACTCTTTGACACATATTTGAAGATGGATTGATTCGTGTCGTGTAAAATAATTCCAGCTAAAACCTACATGGTCAATATATTGAAAATTCTAGAAAAGACAAGGAAGGAACAGACCCTTCACATCATCAATATTATGATCCAACAGAAAATAGATGCACAGACAATCCAAGAATAAAAATAGACGATCCAAGTTTAACGGACCCTATCACTTCTAATCTAGTAGCTCGTGGGATGAGTGACAGTACTCAGCTCATTGCTAGTCTGTACTATATTTTCCACGTAGCCCTGCAATCAGTAGAGAGCTTCTTAACACACAACATGAAATGACCACAGTGGCCATTCTGTTAGAATGCACTAATGGATCATGTCATTCGTATCCATAATGTAAGCCCTCATGCACTTTGAGATGATAAAAATGTTTCTAGATTGAAACCAACATGCTATTAGTGCGCTCAACTTTCAGTGCCATAATATGTCTGGAGGCTTGCATTTCTATCACCTACCACGATGGAAATATTTCATTTTTCTCGACAAAAGTTTCCATCTACTTACCGGCAACTTACACTGGGGGTTCGAAAACTTCCGTTTTCCCACGAAAGCAACGAAGCCGAACCCGTTGGGGGAGAAGAGCGATGGAAGAAAGAGGAAAACAAAGCAAGTTTTTCCCCGTATCTAGCCTACAATTTATCACTCGGAGAACTAGCACAGTCGTACGATAAACACACCTGCGGATGTGTAAGCAATAATAACTCTTCCACTGCGTAAACTATGCCGTAATCATTCCTTCAAAGATGTACAGAGTTATTCATAGGAAAGCACCCTTCTGTTTCACCAGACAAGTTCACTATTCTTTTCGTCCAGTTCCCACAGAAGCTGAACGAACTTGTAGCAGATGACGATTGTATGGATATTATTATTCCCATGTATAGGGCAGGAGAAAGCTTAGGCGATAATGCACACTCACAGATGCGGAGAGAAATCGCATCTCGGTGCCATGTGAGTCATTAAATCCCGCCAGTTCCACTATTCTGATTGCTTTTGTCATGAATACCATGTCATTTCTGCTACCTGAGGGAATCGGTGATTTGGAACATTTCCACTCACATTAAAATTCACGGGCTTTGCTCCAATGGGTAATTTTATCAACGAGTTAATTTTTTGGATTCCATTCCATGTATTCTATTCATCGTGTTCCAACTGATAGGGCCGAGTAACTGGTTGAGAATCCAAACGCGGTCCTCATACTATACCGCAATTCACTCATGCAAGTGGAGTGGATTTGACTGGGATAAATGCACACACAGAACTGAATGGCTCGGCATATGGGAAAAGAGTCGGGGACATGAAACCACACTATTCCTGCTTATTCCATAGCAAAAACGATGACAATGCCACTCCGGCGAATAGCTAATTCACAAAGGATAGACGCTCGGAGAGATACACAGGGAGATTGACACCGTATAGATTGTTTGTGTGCTCCTGTACAGAGGACAGTGGGATGGTTTGGGCTCCTAGGTAAGATTTGTCTCTGTGCAGTAGCTACGATTTACTGGAGAACGAGGACGTCCGCTCTGCCTGGAAGCTCTTCTATTACTGTCCATAAGGTATGTTGCAAGCGAGCCTTTATACAATATGGTATCATCATCTAGTTTCCGTGTGAAGCTAGGTAGCTCACATGCTTGCTAGCAAACCCCGTTGAAGCTATAGCTCTCTCCCTCCGTCTCTCCTACACAGTTGTAAACTAAAGTTGTATGCACGAAAGACGATGACTAACGATGGCATAGACTACAAAACTGTATATCTTTTCTTCTACTTCCATTCTCTCCTCATCAGCGGATGTGAGTTAGTGCTGCAGTAAGTTACAAGTGGCATTAGCATTTTCCATCCCGGCATGGCTGTTTAACAACTAACTTTATTCTCTCATTTAGAATAAGTTTGACGAGTCGGATCCGGACAGCGCTGTCCTGATTCCATACGGCTTGTCGTACATCATGTGAAGACATAGCCTCCCACTTCCTTCCTATTTTCCACATTGTTTACACGCTAATGAAATCCTTGTGGACACCACTTCTGAGCAAGTCTGACCACTGTAGTGATGTACACATGTTCCTCACTGAACCAGAGCCGGAAATTAAAGCGAGATTGCTGGAAACAGATTGTTTGGCGCCTCTGACTTCGTTCCTTGCTCCCTGTCTGTAGCATTTGCATTGGAGTGAGTAGTCATGCAAGTCTTACGGCTAATTACTGCAAGCTTCCTCAAAAGGCTCATGTTTCTTTGGTCTAGTGACGCCAATTCAAAGCCATTAGCATATGAACGTACACTCACACACTCATGAACAACATTTGCAAGAATTTTCCAGCTGATGGTCTTCCCTCACGTGAGCAAACTCTCAGCGAGATTGCATGCCAAAATATCCTTTTGATAAAATAAGTAACCAGGAGATGACGACGAATAGCGAGTCGCATACACACATAACATGAGAATACACACCCAGAAAACTTCCTGGCCAAGTTTCAGTACGGGTACATATACGCCACAGGATTTCCTCCACTTGCTATATTCAGAGTTCGAGTAGCATGGAGAAACACAATATCATCACATCACCATAATTAATGCACCCCAAGACTTGCTATATATGCCCGCTAATAAAGTGGGAGCAGCTTTGTCCTTGTTCTTTCCATGTAAAAACCTGCATCAGTACCCCATTAGTTTTTGTCATAATACTAACAGGTGGTAGTGCTTTTGCATAGAACCACAAGACAGGGAAAGTTGGCCCGTTTATTTATTCTTCCTCTTGTAGCCCTTGAGTTCATTTTTCCTCATGGAAGTCATAAGAGCTGGAGGAGAGCTGCAGAGGTTGGCAGAAGTAGCGTTGCAGCAGCATCCTTTTAATTGAGCTCTATTTTTCTGAATCCATGTGTGCATTAGATGAGAGCACACACTGGAGGACCATGAGAGTTATACTTTCTCCTCCTCCTCATGCTTGCTCTTTTCTATACCTGACTGCGTGAGTTGACTGAGTTAATGTAACACGGCTGACTGCAATTTATTTTCTCATTAAAAATATTACGTTTGTCCCGTTCTACTCGGAGAGAGTCAAGTAGCTGACAGTGTGTGTATGTGTCTGTGTGTGCGTATGTAAGTGTTGCAAGCATTTTTAAAGGAGTGAGAGCGGCAGTGAGAGTTTCTAATTTGATTTTCCATACTTTCCAATGCTACGGGAGGACAATAATTTGCTCTTCCTCCGCTCTCCGCATGACAATCAGTCGGAAGGAAATAGATGGAAGGTCCTCATGTCATATTTCACAAGTCGTTTTTCCAGCAAAATAAAAAAAAATTCCACTTGTTCCCCTTTCTGCTCATTTTTACCATAAATTCCCTCTCTTCGAAAGCTCTCCTGTCACATCTAACACACCCGTAGACATGCCACACCAGAGCAACATGCTTGAGGGAATGTGCATGTTAAACTCATTGGCTGATCGATAAACAACGCATACGACTATGGGCGACAGAACTTTTTCAAACAGTGCAGCGTGCTGGTGGAAAAGAGGGGAAGAAAACTAATCGAATGTGTCACACAAAGGAGTAGCAAAAAAAGCAGAAATCTAATCTCCCCATTCCCTTCCATGGGTGCATCACTTGCTCCGCCTCACTGTCATAGTCGTCCTCTTGTCACACAATCCTATCCACCAGAATTCCTAGGAATAGCCAGGCCCAAGTAGCTGGTCAAAATCTTCCGAGTGTCATCCCCATGTTGCATTGAAGGCGGCGAAGTGAGTCGTATGTATGATATGCGATGAGAAAGCACCGAATCATCCAACTCCTTCATAAGTTGTGTGTTCAGTTATGTGATGTGCTACATAATGACGTACATAGCGGCTCTCTACTCTATTATTGTAGACACCCTGCTTATCGCTTTTGGTCACAAAAGCTTCCACTACTGCTGTAACTGAGCAATGACGTTCTCTCACAGCTGTACCACAATGACTGACTGTTGCTATACTGATAAATTTTTCCGGCCTCTGCCTCATCATCACTGCTACTGTTGGGTCGTCAAACATTCTCGGTGTTACGAAATGGAACTGTTTACACTGTGCTTGTGGCACATTAGTAGTGTAGTGTGAACGTGTCAAACCTTGGCTCCTCGTCATGTCAAAGTATTGTGTGTAGAGTGCTGGCTGATAGGTTGGATGAGTTTCAAAACATGATGATACTTCTCTTAATGATGGATTCTCAAAGTTGTGGTCTTCATGTCGTATGAGCCTTGGAAAAAATCAAGCTTGCGGTTTTTACCATTCAACTTTGAAATGAACCACAGAATGTGAATCATCATGTTATTTATTGGGCCAATTTTGACCTCGCACAGGGTTGAATGAATGCAGACAAGTGTTCTAGCAACTTGTTGTGCAACCTTGATCAGCCATATCAACAAGTTCATGGGAAAATGTGGAGCGAAGTAGCAAATTTGAACGCAGGCTCAACTTCTGCTGAAAACTTGGGCACGGGACTGGGCTTGGATTTGCGGAAGCCTGTTACTTGAGCTGAAGCGAGATAGGACATGGCAGTTGACAAATGATGATGAAGTGAGTGATCGTTAAGGCGATAAATCAACTCTTTATTTTAAAATTTTTTACAGCATTCCGCTCCGAAAATTTACAGCCACACTGGATTGCTCAGCTGCATGTTACCCTCGTGATGGTGCGTAAAGTTTGGTCCATGGAAGGACCCTTACACATGTACGTCAGAATGTGTTTTCCCGGGCGTTCCTCCTATAACTTTTCTAGTCGCTTGTACAAAAGCCATGAACGGATTTTCCACATGCCGAAGCAATCTTTTCATTAGCAGCTTCTACCAAAAGTTAACAGAGACCATAGAATCGACTCAATACCCAGGGATATGGTTTTCATAGAAGCGTGTGAAATATCTAGATAGTTAAAATTGACATTTGCACCATCCAAGGCTAGTTTATTAGAGGGACTCACGGGCGCTGATAACAAAAATCCGTTCGGAAATTGGATAAGAAAATAATTGGCGGAAACTTTTACGTGTCACCGCGACCCTATGGAATTTATGTAACTTAATCGTTTAAGACGCTACAGTTGGGGGGAGACAGCCATGTCTTTCTCACTACAAATCTCCTAACCGTTTCATTAGAAGCAGCACAAACATTTCAGTCTCTTGTGAGTATATCATCGAAATTACTATTGTCTCTTGCGCCCTCCTCCGAACTGCAATGACGGTACCCAATATGCAACAGGCACACAGAAGATAAAACCTCATCTGCATATCAAGTGTATGCATTCTCCCTTCGCACCGTTCCCGTCTGTCACGTCTTCGTCCTCGTTAGAAGAGAGAGCATACATTATATAGAGTTGGGGACAAAAACAAAACTTTTGTCGAGCTCCTTTTGTCTCTCTCCTCTCGTTCAACCTCTTCATCTTCAACCTTTCTTGCGCTCGTATAAAGTTGCGATACACAGCTGATTTTCTTGCTCTCGCCCGTATCTGCTCCCAACACACTCTCACATGTATAATGATGACCTAAATTTCTATCTCATATTGCTGCTTTCTCCTCACCGTAAAATTCCCTTTGCCATTTCCCTCTATCTTTTCCCTTGTCACTGCTCGGATGTTTGGAAGCGCATATGTCTACACACCAGTGTTACAACTCATGAAACGTCTCTGATAATTTCCCTTAAGAGCACAAAAGGGGAGCGTAAAGATGGAGACATTTGGCACAAATATTACACCACACGCATTCATGGGGGATTGACATGTGAATATGGCTAGGGAGGACGTCATGAGAGACTTGTACTTTCTTTCAAAGTGTAACATGCGGCTGCTATGTACTTCTTTTACAAAGTGTGCATGCGAGTACTGTTTAGTATTCACATCAGCGTATCGATGCTATTGGAAATTGAACAAGTTCAATCAAGAATGTAGAAAAGTTGAGCCCTTTCAATGTAAGCACGCTCCGCGTCACACCCATTTTAGGCTTCATCAAAGTTCAAGAATGTGCATGGGGCGAACGTGACAGGGAAAACACTCTTCAGTGCATTACCTCTTTTCTCGTCATGTAATATTGAGGAGTTGAAAAGATATCTATTCTTATATTCACCCACGTTGAAAATGGCAATGCGGCAAATGTTAAAAATGTTGTAATAAATCCATTTTTCTCTCCCAATTTTACAGCTGGTTTAACAAGAGCAAGAGCACGTACAATAGAGGGACGTCTGTATTATACACGATTCACCAAGCTGTTGCATCAACAAGTTCAAAACTCTCCTATTTACAGTTTAGTGATGTAAACATGACCGAGACGCTGAAAACTGCCCTCAGGATGGATGGAAAGGCACGAGCATTAATTTCATTAGTAGTAGTGAAAGGCATACCGGAAGAGCTATCAGTTACAGTGAGTTGAATAGCTAGAGAAATCAACGTGTCAATGGTATAGAAGACGACAGGTTTACAGACCTGAAATTTCATTATGCAGAGAAGTGGGGAGTGGGGACAGAGAGAGGTTAATAAAATCCCTTTGTTTGTCTTCAATTCAGCGACCATGTTGACCAATGCATTGGTGTTGTTCACACAATTAGATTAAGGGAGAATGAGATGGAGGTAATAATAAATATTTCAAGTCCCTTGGGAAAGTCAGCAGACCTGAATGAGGAGTGTATACGAGAAGAGAAATCAGAACTGGAAGAAAGCCTAAAGATATTGATTAATTATTATTCGCCACATGATGCCAAATCAACTGACGACAATGATTTCCAGCAGAATCCATTCCTTTGACATTCTGTAACTAAAAGAGATGAGTTGTGACATGATCCACATACTAAAACAATACACAAAGCACAAAGGATTTTAAACAAGTAATGTATAGATATATATTTATTAGATCAACTCTGATTGACTACGCTGTACTCATCATCAACACCATTCTCATCTTCCACTGTATATATATATACCACTGTATGTGTGTGTGTATGTGTCAAGATAATCAATGTAGTAACGCAAGGTATACAATAGCAACAGTATCTATATCCTCTTCTATGTCTATGTATTCCATAAATCGTTACCTCGTAGTTCTTATCACTATGTTTGTTTCCAATGCAACGTATTGTAATATATGCCCTCATTTACATAACTCTTACTGGACTTGTAGTATATTAATAATAGTAAAATTGCTAAATCGGACTCATTTGCTGCACGCTCATCGTCATCATCATCACAATCATCATCATCATATTGCATACAATACCTCATTTCTCAGTACCTTCAAAAGCATTCGTAAATTCATATTTTTCTCTCCCTCATGCTCTCTTTTTTTCTCTCTCACACTCCCCTACACATTCGTCAATGAATCACAACTGCTAATAACTTTTTTAACTCTCGTCCTTACAACATTATCCAATTATTATAACAGATCTAGTGTAGTAGTTATCATTTAGCCACTATAGGAGTCCCGAATTTGTAATGCTTCAAGCGTAACATCATCATTGTTATTATTATTTCTTACACTAAATACCATGAACACGGTTACGCATAATAAATGCCCCCGTCCCATTCATCGTCACAACAAATACGAATTCAAATGCTTCCAGGCTAGAGGACTTGAGAAAGTTGATGTGCTGGAAAAATGTCTTTGTCTTTGAGTGTGCATGTATGTGTGCAGAGCTGACAACAAAATAGTCCGATTGTTGACTACAGTGTGTGTATGTAAAGTTGTGAACTCAAATGTATTTCCCACTCATATGTTATTATTATTGTTCTTAGTAATATCTTACACGTATTTGTCATCACTATATCATGTTTTTACTGTATTAATAATGATGGAAATAGGCATGCCACACATTTCTAGCCACTCCTAACTAACAATATTTGCTTTTAGTAAATTCACAAATATTCTTTGTCCCGTGCGTGCACACACACCGGCTTCAGAATGACAAGAGTGCAGTCTCACTCAAATTAATACAACAGAAACTCTTTCAGCTCTCTCACATCTCATGTTATAAAGCTAAAGGGTCGTCATCATCATTACTGCTAGCTTGTACGGAATAACTGCACTTGTTATCGCTCCGTATTCCATCATATCATTATTTACAACATATCTTTCCACATCACCGCAGCATCAGATGGCTTCTTAGAAGTTTAGTAAGATTAGCACTGATTTGTGAGAACGTCTCATCGTCGCGCTACTACCATAACAGCTATTATTTTCCCATCCCAGGAACTGACAAGGTTATATAAACGTCAATAACATGTGTCTGTAGCACACTCAATGTGCAGGCAGATTGTCTCTACATACTTCGAAATCACCATCATTTTCATTTCAGATTCAACGTGGTGCTCCATTATGTCCCTTCCATTGCATCCTACCCGTATGCGTCTCTTCGAGAGGTCAGTGAGTGCAGATCATCTCATGTATTCACCAAGGCTCACTTCCCAATCCACACACCTTTCACCACCACAAAAATCTTAACTTGAAACAATGGCTACTTATCAGTTGTTAGTTAATTATTCACAAAGGTGTTAAGTAAGCCAGTCTATGAATTTTTATTACAACACAATAGTATATGCCAAGCTTACGACTCATTCACATTCGCTATCAAAAGGTGTGCTACATTGGCGCGGTGGTACTCAAGAAACATGACGGAGTCTATTATCAGGTTCTATAACAACAAAGAAAGTAACAAAAATATAGCTACAATTAATAACACTATGTCGACTACGAAAAGTGCCCCCTTTGTCACCATACGATCTGTACAAAACAAACTGTTGCACCAACAGTACACATGAGTGATGATACATGTACTCCATAGGCCCATATCCCTGTTTCTCTCAAGATTTTAATGTAAGTATTTTACATACATTCTCACACATTTGAATGGCACAAACCCGAAACCAATCCACCCAAATTATAGCTACTTAAGAAACAATTCAATGTTCTTCTTTACGACTACGGCATTAAATATAACAAAGAAGACAGACAATAATTAAGTATGATGTACTACACGATTTCAATAGTAACAAGTTGTTATTGCTTTGGTACTTCGATGATTGATTGAATCAGCTCAACAAATTATCATGGACAGAGGGAAGTTTCTCTACATTGTTATAACTACATGAACAATGTATAACTCCATCGCACTCACCACGCAGCCAGTATTACTTGATCGAAACCCTCCTTAGTCACCCCCCTGAGCACAGGTGTATTACATTACAGTTAAAGACCACAGAACATTACTGCTAGACGGAATAACATCTTTCGTTTCAAGAACAATTTCCGTTTCTATGGTTGACGATAAGGTGATTAATTTTGACAACAATAACAACAAATAAATTTCAATAACTTCCTTTGCCATTTGAGCAATGAATCTCACTACACTAGTTAGCAATTTTTTTTTCACAAAAAAGTCCATTGAAAATGGTGCACTTCCTCCATAGTATAACAAACCAATTCAGCCTTTCAAGTTTCCGCATATCAGCCGGACGCATATTCTGATCATTACATTTCATTCTCAGATTACTTTGCTTAACTTTCCTCAATTCCTCCGACCCAAACCGTTCATAAAACTCTTTACCTCATCAATTATTACCAAACAGTAGCAGTGATGTGTTCAAAACAATATTTCTCTATATATTGCAGTGCCCTGCTACCAATACGATCAAGAACTCCGTATTCACATTACTGAATCTTGTACAATTAATTCTCTGTTGAACTCTGACAAACTTGAATGATTGCAGGTAATCGTATTAGTACAAATAGCTTCCATTCGATCCAGCACGATTCCGTAACTAGAAATGTCACTTGTCACCTAAACACACTTTGCAATTACTCTTCACGAGAGCACGCATATTTTATCTGCCTTCACCAGAATACACAATAAGCTGCACACGTCAGTTACAAAGTCACTAAAAACATGATAAATATTAACTATAATGGCACTGACTTTTAAATTAATCCTAGGTTTCACCACTGGATTCGTAAACTAGACGTTTTTAATAATAAAACTCAACTTTTGGGGACCATGTTTAAAACTCCGTAACTGCTGTTTCTATCACCAGAAAAAGAGAATTTTTTCACAGACAAAACGAAACCTAAGGGATTTTGCACTAACTGGACAGACTACTGAAGTGGATTCGCTACGTACCCCTTCCTAGAGATCAACATTTACTATGAGCAAAAATTTTAATTATTACAGCCGGAATAATTTCAACCCCATTCCAATCGAATCGTTATAGTTAATCATACACGAAGGCAAGAGTTTTAGGCCAAGATCCTCATCAACAGACCTAAAGCCTCAAGCTTTATTCGTAGCCTCCATGTCAAATGTGTACTACCTGCGGTACATAATATTTACAACAACAAGACTCTTATTTTATTCTACCTTCAAGCCTTCAGTCACCAGATTTTTTCGGAGGATTTCTAGCCAGCCTATTATTTTGTTTTACGAGAGCATCAAAGCGATTAGATTGTAAGCTGCTACAGAAAAAACGCTGTTGCAATAGATATTCTAATTTCAGGAGGAAGAGACTAAAGCAGACGACAGCTGGCTGTGCTTTCGGCTATTTTTTTTAATGAATCTTCATGAGTTGTCTCCCCTCTCCTCGCACTCATATGCGCTTGCTATGAACCGCAGATATTCTAATGTTCCTCTGTATTATACTAATATACATACTATTGCTCATAAACATACGGCATACTCGTTAAGTTACACGAAGGAACTATTCCTATCAACTCGTGAATGCTACGGCACGGTGATGATTATTATTACATTTCGCGATGATGATGATGATGACACTCTGTGCCATCAAGTATTGCTATCTGCGGTTATCATGAAGAATTGAACCTTGCCAAAAATACCCACAAGCTCACAGAACTCCACGAAGAAATTAATGACATGATAATCTGCAAGATTAACATGTAATCTCTCAGGTTATAATATAATAAGTAGAAAACTAATACAAAAACCCAGCGAACTGAAAGCTAGATAGTTTCTAAAAGAATACAATGGCAAACTATAAGGAGTACAGAAGGAAATTTACGCATCTTAAATACGGTGGCGAAAGCTTTTCCGTAGTCAATGAAGAAATGGGGACGTACTACTACAAAGGACCTACTAATAAAGCTACATTAAGTTCACCAAAAAATAATCACACATCTAGTCAACTATTTACAAAAAGTAATTTACCACAAACAATGTGACTAATGATTCAGACCGTTATTCACGAAAAATTACAACCTAATGCTTGTGGGGAGACATATATTAGCTCGGCAAATGCATAACCTCATTCATTACAATAATAATATTTAGTCGAACACAATCTAACAGTGACAATGGCACTTACAACAGAGTGATTCAAGTTACTTTTTTCTTAGTTATTTACATGTGGATAGTGTAGTACTTAAGCAGGACAAGCTCAACGGTCGACCAGTAATGTTCACTCGCAGCTTACACTCACTGCACCACACTCCTGCGAGAAGTTGAACATTCATGCGAACTCAAGTGCAATCAATCATTACCACAAGCTCGTCCTATCCACATAATTTTGCTTTTGATTATTTTTAAAGATGCGAGTGGTACGGACACAAATCATGTGCATCGAAAAATCAAACGATCGCACTGCACTTCAACATTACTTTGGTTATTCAACTGCAACTAACTTTTTTAGTCTCTCAAAGACATTCTGATGGAAAAACTCAAAGACTCCGATGAAATTGTGTGTATTATGTCATTACAGTGGCAGTAAACACTTTATCACTCTTGCAGACGTGCTTCCACGGGAGCGCACGCAAAATATCGTTGAAAACCTGCAGTCGGCACCAAAGGGTCCGAGTGCAAGAGGACAATTTCGATTATTGGGATGTAGAAACAACAACAATGGTACGACGCACTGTTAAGCACCGACATAGATTTATCCTAAATTCATTCACCATCCATTTTCTTGGAAGTTACAGGAAGGCAATCAGTCGACCGATGGAGAATACTATCACTGCTGCCGATGGAGTTGACCACATTTACTCCGTTGTCTCGTGAGGCGGAGAAAATTACTTCAGCTGAACGAGGGATATACAGTTTTCAAAATAATGGCCGTTTCTAGTCTCAGCCTCATTAGAGTTACAGAGCAACAGTCAACAATGAATGACGCACTTCAAACCATACCGTAGTAGTGCTTACGAACTGCAATATTTTTAACTTTTTGGCTTTCATTGGTATCGAAGGAAGATGAACAGGGATGAGCGAAAAAATTGTCTCTTCTTTGAATCACACATGACCTAAATTAAATTCTTGTCATTATAAAACTTTTTACTTTGTTTGAGCCGGCGATATTTCCATAGCTCTTTGTTCCAATTCTGCCTTGAAGTTCTCGATATCTTGTTGGCTACAAGGAAACATGACTTTCACATAAACTTATTCTTCATTCTGTAGTAATACGCGATCAAAGTAGAATACACGTACCTGATTTGCATAAAGAGTATTCCATTTATAAGGTTAAGCATATCCAGAACAGATCCCATTGATGGAGGTTGGATCTGAATGGGTGGAAGTCCTTTTCCATGAGCCATGTCGTTGATCTATACAGTACCATACACAAGTGATAGACAAAATCAGCAATGAACTCTAACTGTCCAAACTGCAAAATCAATCACATACTTTCCGCTGCAGAACCACAGCTTGCTGGGTCAAGTGGGCAAGGCAGTCGGAGGCTTCTTGAGTCTTCTCGTGTCGGTCACCGAGTTGTTCCTTGTATATGGAATACGTTTCTCTTTCATTCATAAGAGCAGATCGGAAGTCCCCTGCAATGTCATGGCAATACCTTAGTATTGTGAACCCAAGTCATAATCATCACTTGGCAAACAAATATCTCACCTATGCAGCTCTGAGTTCTAGCTACCAAATGATGGCCAACAGCTGTCTTCAGTGATCGAGCACCAAAATACTTTTTGCTCAAATCCAACGCCTTCTCAAGGAACTTTAATGACAATTCATATTCGCCGACGGCATGTAAAATCAGTCCTATGTTGCTGTCCAAGAGGGCAACATGTGGGTGGTTCTCTCCGCAAACGAGCAAACTCAGGTAGCGTGCTCTATTGTTGAAAAAAACAATACCTTTTTTAGCAAGCTCAGAACAATAAGAGCAAGGATTCATCACCAAGAACACAATACAAAACTTAACTACACACAGTCTCCAAAAGAACTTGCCTGTACAGCAGTTTAAGGGCAGTTGTAACTTGATTGTTGGCGAAACAATAAAGGGATAGATGGGTGTATTCCAGAATAGTAGTCGGGTGATCAACGCCAAGTAGACGCTCAGCCATAAAAAGAGCTTTCTGCTGGTATGCCAAAGCATCAGCATGCTCTCCCATTACGTAATTCAGTCGTGCCAAAGATCGTAAACAGAGTGCAATGTCTGGGTGCATGGCTCCGTAGACGTTGTTCAGGAGATTCAGCGACTCACTCAATAGCTCGTAGCCCTCCCGGAAGAATCCTGATGACATCTTACTTTGAGCGGTTCCCAGGAACGAGTAAGCATCTGACGCCTACACAAAAACAACATATATCAAGTTTCACATCGTAAGTGTCAACAGATAGTGCGAGTCATAAATAGTAAATCTAATCTACTCCACATTTTTCTTCATGCTACTTTCAAACGCATGCCACATCCGTTGTTAATAATCCGTGAAAAGTCGTAGCAAGTACCTTCGGGTCGATATGTTTTACAATGGGGAACACATTCAATACATCTTCTTGGGTAAAAGTATTTCCACTAGATTTCCCATTTCCTCCTGTCTTGCTGAATTGGTACTCCCTGAGAAGAACCTGAATTCCAGTCTTCAGGCAGAAAGAACGTAGGAGTGACATTTTTTGAATCCCGTATGTAGCCACAACATTATCTAATGAATCTTGAATATTTTCTGGGAAGCTGAATCCATAATAGGACTTAATGTCACTGCGAATTTGTTCCCACAAAGTAGAGGGCGTCAGGGCTGTCCACTCAATCCCGGTGGGAGTCCCAGTGCTTCCATTCTGCTTTCCTCGACCCTGCTGTTTGCTCTTATTGCCACGGGATCCTCGGGGCTGCTTGAACGGCGTCAACTGCAACCATATTTTACACATCAGAATACCAAATTTACATTGATTTTAATATCTGAATAATTGAATCAGCATGCATACATACCTCATCAACAACAACTGGAGGCACTACTGGCAGACCCGACATCAAAAAGCAGTTCAAGAAGTGACTGATTGCCAAACTTTGGTTCATCACGTCCACACTCTGAAAAGATCCACTCAAGTCAAATTAGTCCATCAAATCAGTCACTAAACAATTCAACTCATAAAGTATAAGAAGACACGCACCTGAATGTAGGGGTTATAAATATGTTTAGCACTGCGGGCAATGAGCTCCATCATGGCAATGGTCGTCATGAAATGCGGCAGATTTTGTACGCTGCTAGTCGCTGCTGGAGCGGTACCGCCATTCTGAGCAGTAGTGACTGGAGTTATGGTGACAACCTTGTTGGCATTTTCCTTGACGAGTCGCTCCCGTTCTAACAGCAAATGTACAATGCGCCCCAAGTATCGGATGTTTATTCCACGAACGTGCATGGCAGAGGACAATGTGACTCCATCCATGATGAGAGAGTTCGGTCCGAAGAAAGTTGAGCCACTGTCCAGTGAGGATGCGCTTTAAACGAAATAAAAAGTTTGTTGACTTCAATACATGAGTCACTACATGAGTGCAATGCAGATTCTCATTCAAACTCACCTATTGGCAGTTATGTCTCGAACAAAAGTAGGAATTTGGAAGAGAACAAGAAATTCGCAGGCTTCCTTGTTGAGCTTGACTTGAATGTCAATAGTGGGATACTTTTGTGATTTCAACACTTCTTTCCCGTCAGTACTTTCTTCTTCCACTTTAGTTTCCGGAGGGGGCAGCGCATGCTTCACGCTTGGGGAGAATACGTCAGGGTTGAACCGAATATCAAACTCAGTTTCAGAAAGTGAACACACGGCAGCTGCAGCTTGTCGGATGGCTTTTACAGTGGCTGACTCTGCAGGAGAAAAGACAATTTTTAAATAAAAATCAACAACACAAATGTGGTCATATTTTTCCAATGCATTCTTAAAGTTATGCCTCATCTCACCTTCAGCAGAGTCGGTATTTGAACCGTTCGTGTAGCTCTCGACCATTTTCTTAGCAGAGTCAACCTTAATCGCCTCATCACCATCTTTATCTTCCGCTGCCGCCACTTCTCCCTCCACTTTTTCGTCCTTAGTTTCACTAGTTTTATCATCAGCACTTGCAGTAGTACACTCCTTATTCAGTTGTCGTTTCAGCCCCAACTGCTGCAGGTGATAAGCGGCCAACTTAATGAAGGTCATGTACCTCGCCTCAACAAACGCATCGACTAGTTCCTGACGTAGGCAGCACAATCTGTGAGGATGATCCAAGGGGAAGTTCATTTCTTTCACATCTTCACTTAATTCAACATCGGGAACTGTACAAAGCCAAAGGAATCTTTGGTAAAACCATTCAGGTGACAAAGAAGAAAAAAATGATCATCATCATCATAAACTAACTCACGTTTCAAAAAGTTCAAGTCTGGTGGGAAAGTGCGTAGCAAATCCAAAATATAATGCCGCCCATCATTTCCAACGATCCCCTTGCACTCCACAGACGAACAAAGCTCAACAACTTCGCTCTTATCATTCTCAACAAAGTGCGGAAGAACTTTCAACCTGGGAGCAGCCTTCTTCAACAGATCCAAGTACTTTTCATTTGTTACAACTGTTTTACCAAAGTCAATTGATCCGTACACAACGGACTGGTCTTGTTCGCGCTCTAAAATACCAGGTATTATTGATTGAGCAGTAACACGGTATCCGCGGTAATCGATAACCACGGTTCCGAGGGTGTACAATCCCTCCAAGTCGATAGCATTGTAGGCTGCTACACCCTGCAAGTCATTTCGCGGTGCCACATGAGCCGCCGCATCTCCCCCCAACTCCTTGTAATGGTCTCGAACGTCGAAACCAAGGGAGAAGAAAATGTTAGACCAAATGAACATCTGCATCTTGTGACTTTCTCCTGGATTAATTGCCATAATGTTTCCATCAATCACAGCCACAGCACCTCTTGACGCGGCTGATACGAAGTCAGAGTGCACCTGAGAATTACAGGAAGAGACATATGAGTATGTAAGTAACTTGTACGTGAGCATACATTAATGATCTTTATCACTACTGTGGAAGAGGACGACGCACTACCTTGAAAATAGCCCGTTCTCTGAGCAACCGTTCGGGCAGTGTAGAGCGGGGTAGCTCCCTCGTCGACTGTAACTCCTCATTCCAATCACGAGTCTGACCAGGGATGTGCTCCTCATAGCCAAGTTTAGAGGAAAAGGCTTCTTCCGCTCGAATAGCATCCAAATTGTGTAGCATATTTGGAGAGACCCAAGAATAAGTTTGATACGGGGTAGCGACGCGTTCAAATGGATGACGACTCATTCGACGCTTCTGAAGCTGAACAAAGTTCTTTCTGAAGGCAGGACTGATTTGATTTAACAGCTCAATGAGTGAGTGACTCAAAAAATTGTTCGGGCTGGCTGGCAGGGGGTCAAAATTATCTGTCGTCGATCGATTCAAGTAGAAACCGCGTGGAGAGGCCGTAATGTTGCAAACTTTGTCTTCTAACGTCACAACAAGCAAGTACATTAAGTCCCCGTGTAATTTTCTGTACCCAGGTGGTGGGTTCCATCCAGAGGCTGCTAGCACCTATGTCAACATCAACAGACTTCTTGCTCATTTTTATTCCTCATTATTGTATAAAAAAAAGTAGCCATTTCACTATTTTTATTTGTAAAATCATTTCAGAAAATCATCGTCACTCTCACCTTAAGGCAGGAAATAGGTTTATGGTCCTTATTGAGTGGATGCAACGGGGATAACTGTAGAGAATTGGCAGTGCCGGGCATGATGTAGTCAGGCGGAGTACAGTCAACCATCCGTTTCTTCCCGGACAAATCCCCTCCGCTCACTGCGTTGAGGAAGGACAAGGATGCACAATCAGTTCCGGCATATGCATCTGCCCAGTCCGATGGCTTCAGCAAATCCCTCACATGTTTCACATGAATTCTCGCCTCACGACATGTGTAAGGCTCCTCCACGACCTAAATTATTCATTAAAGTACTCCTCTTGAATTCATCACCACGGCATCAGCTCCATTTGATCAATGACATTACCTTGATGATGGAGCCATCCTTGAGTCCTGGTATACTCTTCAGTTCAGCAAAATTGTCCAATGTTGTACCATCTAGTTGAAGGGAGAAGCATGTACGGTGACACGTGTCTTCTCGTTCCATCAAAAGCTGGTGCAATTCCTGAACGATTTCGCTGCTGGATACCTGTACCAGACATTATATATACACTCATCAGGCAAGACTCCCGAAATAAGACCAATCTTTCATCATCGAGCAGTTCAGCATCATCATTCAGTCAAAATTCATAGCTCCCTTGATTTATTATTCTATATTATGGCTTAACAATTGCCTACTCAAGTGATGCATGGTAAAGTATGATCAGTGGAGTCTCTCATTACCCAACAGACCAGGAGGTTCTCTGTCATAAACTCATGGGACAGTAGAATATAGAAGCCATATAGGTGGAGATGACTCCCTTGAGGCGCTACTGTTCTGCCCGAAGAGCTCTGTCCCACGTGCTTCCCTCTTCCCATCTATACACCGCTTCCATGACGCCACAAAAAACGCCTTACTTTGCTTTACGAAATGCATCAGCTCATTGCATCAGTTTTCCTGACGTCTGCACAATACATTGACAGAATTTCCCTTACAATTGATCGTCAAGGAAAAATAAGCAAGTGTACTCGACGGAAGCTCTCCTCAACATCTAGAATAAACCCGCAAGGAAATTCCCATACTAATTGTTCCTCCTTGATTACTATCCATCCGATGAGTTTGGAGACAAAAAAAACCCAAACGAAACTGAGGATTCACACGGTTTTACGTACTGACCACGACGTGTTCTATTTAATGCTTCCCATTTACTACGTATATAAAACAAAAAATTAACTCTCGGACAAGTAGTACCCACGGTATAATTTTTGTTCTCTGAAACAAGAGGCATTGCGAGTTGAAGAGGAAGTTCTTATAGTCCCAGCTATAAGTTCACACAGTAGCAGAAGTTCTCTTATTCATGGACAAACTCATTCAGATTGAAGGATGGAAAAATTCTACATAGAGTTGTAAAAATTCATTTGTTGCGGTGGCAATGGCAACATGATAGGCCATCATTTTCAATAGTTTTCTGATTAAGACGGCGGAGGTAGCTGTGACGAAATTTTAAAGCACATGCAATATTGTAGTTCCTTCCGAGTCTCCTTTCTTACACTATCTTCTACACACCACCGGGTACGACTATTTGTATGGAAGTGGCCTTGAAACGACAATATAATACACAAACTTCCACACATAATCTCATCCTGCACACTCTGGCATCCTCCTGACTGAGGTCTTCAGCCTGTGAACTAAATAATAGAGCGATAACTAGATAACTAGCTTACCTGGATTTCAAAAGGCTCTGCACCCGGTGCGACGATTTTGATGGTTAATCCTGCATCATGCACGTAAAAAACATCCTCGGCTCCATCGTCAGCCTTCCCCTCGGCATTTTCTTTTTTTTCGGTATCTTCGCCTTCGGGCTCATCACCAGCAGCATCGCCTTCGCCCTTGTTGACTCCGTTGGTAACCTTGACTGTATTTCGCTCCTCGGAGCTTCGATTGCTCTTTGACATTTTTCCTGAAGATTTGGCCTTCTTATTGCCTCCTTTCCTGGAAGGTTTAGAATTTTCCTTGTCACTAGCTCCCCCGTTTTCTCCAGCGTTCGACCCATTTATCACTTGGGCAGTAGGACTAGCAGAGCCATTCAGGGACCCGTTCACTCCATTGTCTGAAAATTCTTGATCTTCCCCACCAGAGCTGCTGCTCGTCATGTCGTTGTTGCCATTTGTTCCGGGGGAGGATTCGCCAGATTTTGACTCCTTCAAAAGAGGCGACGTCGGCTGCTCGAGTGTCTTATTTCTCGAGACTTCCTTATTCGTCGGACTTTCCGTGCCATCCGTTACTTTCATACTTAACCCACACGTGCCCGTTCAGGTCACAAGTTTCCTTAGACACCGGGAGCGAATTTTCTCTAAGCAGCTTATAACTATTATTACTATTATTGCCTTCGTCTTGTACTCGGCACACAACTCAAGTCACTCTTATTAAAGCTGAGGAAGATAATAACGATGAACCTTGCGTTGGAGATATGCGATGGAGAAATAGAAGTAGAGAGAATAGACCTGGAATTACATAAAAAAAACATACTTTGATTAAGTCCATATTCCAACAAACAGACACCGCTCCCTCAAGTTTCCAGTTAAAATCTCTTCAATGTTGTATTATTCAATGAAACTGTGATCATTCTAATCGCATTCGTCCATTCTTCCTATTTAGCATGTCATTCATTAAAATATTTCCAACAGAAACAACGGGACACAATCTACAGCCTTCCAATTCAGTCTAAAACGCCTTTCTGCTTTATTCACCTGTCAATCCACAGACTGAGATTATCAATGCAAACGATATTCTGTGCATTAAATGGGTCTGAAATGAGACTCCTTTCAACAATAAGCTGAGCATCTCGTGAGACTATATCATTTGCTCACCCGTCAATTATTAATGTTGACCGTGATGGCAAACAGCCCTCCCCGAAGAGAAGCAAACTATCATGATACATGTGGCAGCCAGCGAGGCCGTCCTTCGTTCCAAGGGACACACACACATGACGATTTTAGCCCCTAATTATCATGAATGAGTTCAGTGATAACTGGTTGCAATAACAAAAAAATATGCTCAACTATCTTGCCTCTTAAGCGTCATTAAGAGAGGACGCGACAGTGCAGCAAATAATCGTCTATGCTCACATCTAATCATCACATTCAGCCACTTCAATGTGTTCAACTTGTAAGCGCCTTTCCTAACAAACTCTAATAATTCTCTCCACCATTACTGTATTCTCTAAAATTCAGAACACATAGATTAGATGAGGCCAATAAACTCACGTAAATGAATTCTCGTATCATTTGTGTGCCAATATCTTTACTATGAGAAAATAACTTCCACTTCCCTAATACCTCGGACATTCAATTCCAATAATCCTACCATCCATACACCGCGGACCAAAAGCCTTGGGTAAGTCTTGTAACCTGGCTGGAGTTTCTCGCTCAATAATTATTCATTCATCAAGACGAGCCCTGACAACACGCCTAACATGACCAAAGAAGATCCGTATGTAATAAATTGTGATTGTATAAGGTATATTTAGTATTTACACCGCAAGGGAGAAAGCACCGACACCGGTATTTGCCCTACCGACCATCCGGTGTACCAGGAGAAACAAAGTCGAAAGCTCTCAGGAGAAGGAAGTGCTGCCGAAACTCGGAGTCGACAACTTATGCTTTGTAATTCTAATTCGAGCGTCAGTCACTCACTGTATTCCACAGCCCCACTGTTTCCACGGCATCCTTCAGCCTGCATCCCTTAGTTAACTTGCTTCACTAAGAAACGAGTTTAGCTCTCTGTCTCTCTCTCTCTCTCCCTGCCCCGCGTGTGTACTCCATTTTTTGCTCCTCATTTCACACAGACACATTAATAGAAGTGGTTCAGTTCCCGCTACCGTCAATGCATAATATTGAGAAGTTCATGCAGCCATTTAAAAAGCCAACTAATACTTAAGGGGGGGACCAGAGGAAAAAAACCAACAGTTCCAGACACTGTCGTCCTTTCCTTACGTACGTTACGTAGTTACGTGGGAAGACATTAGGGAAAGAGTGAGAGCATGAGATGGAATGAGAGGTTCAAGTTCATAGCCGGCATTTGGGGTGTCCACGGGAACCTTATGTGAGTTAGAGGAAGAGGAAACGTAAAAAAAAATCATTACTCCACACGTGATACCAAGACTGTGAGCCAAGCCAGGAATAAAAAGAGCTTAAACTGCGAACAACCCTCTAACTAACATGCTAATTAATGTGATGATGAAATTTATAAAGTCTACGCCCAAGAAATTCCATTATTGCACCTTAGATAATGGTGCACACATGGCTCATACTCATGAGCATAGGCCGGTGCAACTGGATATTGCATCATGCACAGCCTGACAACAGCTCTCAAGCAAATGCCACCGACTTATACACACACACACATGTCCAGCTATACGTAATAAGCCACACTGCTCACAAACATGTGCATCGGACGGTGAATTTCAACTTGTTCCAATACTTTGACACCAGACACCTATTTCCTTCCGACCAGCATAACATCTGCTTCTTCATCATCACCTTTATATATAGTGAATCCACCAACCCACAGATGACTAATGACCTTTATTTTCATCAGCTCAGCAAAGGAAACATGTAAACCAGGATCATATAATCTCCCCTATATTCAGTCACACATGTACTCGCTTTAAAAACTTCGGTCTCCAACTAACTTTGAGAAGAGACAAATGAAGGGAGATATCCACGTGGTCCTCTCATCATCATCATCATCATCTAAGGCATTGGACGTTTAAAGTTTTCCAGGACCTTAATCGATGCCGTTGCCGCAAAGAGCATGTGTTATGCAATGATTCTTACATTACAGGTCCATATAAAATAGATGGATTTACCGCCTTTCCCTTCGGTCTCACTCGGGTTATGTAACCGAGTTAAACAACAGAACCACACGAGAATTCTATCCACTGAAAAACAGGGACACGAGAAGAGTAACTAGACTGCAAATATTTACAAATTCTCAAAACTTCCATTGACCTCTAACTATTTATCTGGCTGGAATTATTGATTTTAAACGCATCATTAAATCACACAATTGAACAACACCATGGAGACTATGTATAAAAATAATAGTCAACTGCACTTTCAGCAGCAACCAAAGCACGGTCGTCATCATGAGAACAAGAATAATATGACTTTAGTCTGTGGCACACTCCATTCAGACACGCGTGGAGAATGATGATGATGATGATGATGGTGAGAGTAAATTTTAAAAATGGTTAAACAGATAGCACACATGCACTCTCCTAAATCCAAGCCAGCCAGGAGTTAGCAGTTTGCAAATACACTTATACTTTCTCGCCCTTTTATCAACAGTTAACCTTGTAGAGAATTTTCCTATTGAACATCACCCAGTAATTTTCCTCTAACGTGTAGTCTCTCCCTCCTATTCTAACCGAAGTTATTTTAAAGTTGAATTCCAATTATTTGAAAACCAACAACAACAAGACCAACTCATTTCAATTGCCGCAGTATATAAAGTTTCAACAGACTCGGCTCAAAAAGTTCAGTCTCCAGGATCAGGATCATTATAGTTAAAATCCAATATTAAGTTGTTGTTGTTTTTTTTTGTTGTTGTATATAACAACTTAAATTAATTCAAGATTTGTTGTGAGTCCTCGTAGAGGCTCCGTGTGTGCGTGCGGCAAACTGGAATTCTTTCTTTTTTTGTTTTACATCATCACGAGATCCCCCTGACTGCATTCGGATGGAAAAATTAGCAGAGTGTAACTTACCAAGAGAAATTACAGAAGAATGAAAAACGAAGATGTGAAGAGGGAAGAAGTAAAGCAGATGAACTGATCACGGTCACAAGGAGCAAAATTTCTATAGGTCACACACTGAGTAGCTATAACTTACAAGTACTAAAAAGATGGGCAGCACGCTGGCACAGTTGCTCCACACAGAGTCACGAGGCTCTCTCGCTTTAAGGATTCTAAAAGTCGGCACATTCACAATTCACCTCCTCACTCACTCCTCTTGCTCTGCGCTTTGCAGGACCCAGGACGGATGAGCCTTTGTATACAGTTGTGAAAAGCAGAGCAAAGCTGTAGAGTAGTTGTCGAGAGTGGTGGTGGTAGTAGTAGTAGTAGTAGTAGTAGTAGTAGTAGTACTAGTTAGTAGTAAAAACTCTATGAGAAGGACTTTAAGCGAGAGCAATGTGTGTGTTCAAATGCGTACATAAAGTCCATCTTCTACTATTCCCCCGCATTCTCCCTTCTCACAGAAGAGTCAAGATTTATCATGTGGTGCTACACACACACAGTGTGTGTGTAGAACTTTTGTATATTAGCTGCAACTTCTACTGCCTAACTATAGGAAGAAGGTAGGCAGGCCAGGCCAGGCCAGGGAGTTGGTACGGAATCATATCTACGCATGAAATCTACATGGACAGCAGAGATGTGGCCCGTGGATGATGCCCGTGGGCAAGCCCGGCCCGGCCCGTGCCCGCGGGCACGGGCCGGGCATGCC